>CAUYQV010154025.1:0-12056 GCA_963574575.1 Galagoides demidoff | reverse complement strand
TTCCTCTTATCCACTTGCTCTGACTTCCTCACTTTCTTCAAAATCCCTCCTCTCAAACTCATAAGACCTTACCTTGCGTCTCTCAGAGCCAAATGAGAGCCAGACAAGCTGAGAGATGTGGAGAGTGTGGGCGTGCACACAAGGGCCACCTAAGTGGGGGATGGCCCACACACAGTGTGCTGTGAGAGGATCTCAAGATTATTTTCGAATGAAGTTCAAATTTGATCAACATAATTTAAGTATGTGTGGAAGCTTAACTATAGGTTCAAGTGTGCCATGAGAAGGTTGAAAAATACTGTTCTAGTGTATACTCTACTCCACCACTCTGGCACTAGGCCAGAACAGCAATTAGATTACGAGCTTTGCTCGGCACCTCGTGATAAGAGGTGGAGCAAGTTTCTCCTGGGTGTGTGTGTGATCTTATTCTGTGTGATCTCGGCCACACAACCCAGCCCAGGTGCCCTTACACTACGGCCCGCGGGCCACATGCGGCCTGCCTAGGACATTTATCCAGCCTGCTGGGTGTTTTTGCTGCCATTGCCTGTCCTGCTTAGCAGCCGACTCGTCCCAGGGCCCACAGTCCAGCCCTCCAACAGTCTGCGGGATAGTGAACTGGCCTCTGTTTAAAAAGTTTGAGGACCCCTGACCCAGACTCTGCCCCACCTATTGGTGCCCAATATTGTGTAATTTTTTAGACGCAAGTAAAATATCTGAACAAATATAGCAAGATTAAGCCATTTTTATAAAATGTTAATGAAATTTTACATTGTTTTAATTTTAATGAATACTATAAAAACCAAAGTCCCTTTCATTGGTTTGAATGAATTAAAGTTATTTAAAATGAGGCATCAAGCCTCATTTAAACACAATAAAAATACAGTACACTTCTAGGAAATCAAAGAAGCTGTAACAAAAGTTCTTTCATTAATGAAATATCTTGAAAACTCTTTTGACTGTCAGCTCCTAGAGGGCAGGCAGTGTATGTGCTGAATTAATTTTATTAATCAGTGACTGAGCACTGAGGATGTAGCATTCACCAAGAGAATCAAGGAAGCACTAAAGACTGCTTCTGAGTAAATGAAGAAACGTGTTTTATTTTTATAGTTTTAAAAACACTACTTTTGTGGTTAGCCTTTTATTATCTTGCTGCCATTTGATAAAAATAGAAAAATAAGTTGTTCTTCGAGATGAGCTCAGGATTAATTTTCCCTAAGTAAAAAAGAATCATTTTGGCCGCTCGAGAACTATACCTTACAACAGAGAACATATATTTTAAAATGGCTGTAGAACATTTAATGCTTATTTCATTTCAGTACTGTGAATTTCAAATCAAAAGGTATGGCACATTTGTGAACTGGGTCACAATGTCAAATGCTACAGGAACCTAAGAAATTTGACTATTTCTAATATTTTAAATTAAATGCTAATGGGCATATTCACACATCTGGATTTTCTGAATTTCTCTCTGCTTGGTGCACTTTAAAAACTACAGACAGGCTTCAAAATGTCCTGATCACAAAACAGACCCAGAAAAGGTGGGAGTGCAGGGAGGGAGGGAAACACTGGAAATGCTGAGTCTCTGAAGGAACATTTGTTTTGTGTTCTAGGAACAGAATTAAGCCCCATAAACCCACATTCTATAATCCACACCACCTCCACCTTGGGCAGGATGCCAATGACCCAATCCCCCGTCAATTAAATTGGAAATACTTGATTATTTGGTAAAGGATAAGGAATAGCCTCAAACATTTTCATCTGCTCCAATAAATCAAGTTAACATGTCCAAATCAGTGATAGGCAGGATGGAATATACCTGTCTTTTTGTTAAGGGGCCCATTAGCAAATCTCATCACCCCTCCCTATTCATGGTTAGATTCACAATTGATTTATTATAAGCTGGGCCTGAGGAAAGAGGCAGACGACTGATAGTATTAGAAATGTCACTGGCGATTTCCTCTTCTCTCCAATTAAAGGTATTGCACTGTACACAGCAAAGTGAGTTTTTCATCTCAAGTACACAGTAGGGAAAAACAAACCTGAGAAAAATGTGATTGTTTTCATTAAGTATGGTTAACACGGCAGCATACATTAGTGCAAAAGAAGAACAAAGAAAATATTTTTCCTTTCACAGTAGGAGAAAAGGTGAGACAGCAGTAAGATCTGTAATAAGTTGATAGACTTAATAAAATGGAAATGGAAACATACCGACCCATAGTGAAAGGGGAGTCAGCTTGATACCAGGATGATAGATCTAGCCAGTCTCAGGTGAGTTTCTGTGCTTTCCAAAGGCCTCCCAGAGGAAGGTATTAAGTAGTCACATTTTTAAGACTATGTAAGATTATGTAAGGGAAACACCACCATCTTTTTACAAGATAGTTTCACAGCCAAAGATATAAAATAGTTATGAGAAATTCACACAAAATTCAGAAAATGTAATGCAAAAGGTAGGAATATATACGTTAACGATATATGTAACTAAATGAATCAATGCCAGGCATGTACACTGGAAGAAAACATAAGCTGCATTGATTTCATAAATCCATCATTGTTTCGTTACCTAAGCCAAGTGCAGAGCTGTTCCGTCTATTAGCAAAGATTACCTGGGGCCTACTTTGAAACTACTACAGCAAAGCTAACAGGATATAGTCCTGAGTGTTATTTTCTTCACTGTTGAAATGTTTATATTGAAAAAAAAAGAAGGAATAGTCACTAGGTAAATGAGGTTCTAATCTAAATAAATCTACATGTACCAACAGACACGCATATTCCTGTTGTTTATATGGTACCATGACCAGTAATTGTTGGGTTCACCTCATTTGTTCCCTTCCTTACTTAGTCCTAATTTAATTTATTGAGCACTTAAACCCTGATGTGACCTAGGTTTTGTCACTTAAAATCAGCAAATTGGTAACAACTAAGGTGCTATACAGAGAAGCTGAGATTGTGACTATCTCCCTGGTCACCGAGGACAGCAGAAGAAAAAACAGGCAGTCCAAATGAATTTAGTTTAAATGCAAGGGAGAATTTTGTTAGAGCAGGTATTAAAAAATATGATAATTATTGGCAAAAGCTGAGAAGCCTTTGAAGGTATCCTTAAAAGTGATTATTTCTTCTAAGTCAAGAAACATCAAATACTCTTTTTCTTTTTTTAATGAATTTCTCACTCTGTTGCCTGGGGTAGAGTGCTATGGTGTCATTATAGCTCATAGCAACCTCAAACTCTTGGGCTCAAGATATCCTTTTGCCTCAGCCTTCCAAGTAGCTGGGAATACAGGTACCCGCCATCACACTCAGCTACTTTTTCTACTTTTAGTAGAGATGGGGTCTCATTCTTGCTCAGGTTGGTCTTGAACTCCTGAGCTCAAGGACTCCACCCACCTCAGCTTCCCATAGTGCTGGGATTACATGTATGAGCCACTATACCCAGCCTCAAAATTATTCTTAACATTTTAATTATTTGACCTTTCTATTCCTCTTTGTTCTCAATGACACAGAAATCCAACAAGTTCCATCTGGGTTACAAAATGCATATCCTCCAACTGAGACAGGATGCAACTTTCTTTCCTGATAGGAAACCTTTTCAAAAGAGAACACTTCGAGACTTTCTCAACACAGATGGATACAGTGATGTTAATAATATTTTCAAATACTCCTCTGGGCAAGCACAAAGGCAGCCAAGAAGGGTGCAGAGGTGTGGATAAAACAAGATGGACAAAGAGTAGACAACTGTGAAATCTGGGTTTGGGCTACATGGGATTCATTATGCTAACTACTCCACTTTTCCCACAATAAGTGTTTAAAAAAAAAAACAACCAAGAGATAAACCGAAATAGAGCTCAAAAAGTACCCACAAGTCATCAGTAAGAATGGGAAAGTAAATAGGAGTGAAGAATTAGGATGGCATGAGTAGCTACTATACACAGGTAATAGGAAAAAAACCTTCTGTTAGTAACATAAAGCCTTTCCCTCAATGAACAGCACAGCTATTGCCTAGATATACACCCATTGCTACACCTACCAAAATGGATTTACTGGACTTTTACTTCTCCTGCCTGATTTTTTTTATTTTTTGAGACAAAGTTTTGCTTTGTCACCCTTGGTAGCGTGCCCTGGTGCCATATCTCACAGCAATCTCAAACTCTTGGGCTCAAGCAATCCTCTTGCCTCGGCCTCCCAAATTAGCTGGGACTACAGGCACTGCCACACCACCAAGCTATCTTTAGAGACAGGGTCTCGCTCTTGCTCAGGCTGGTCTGGAACCCATGAGCTCAGCCAGTCCTCCTACATGGGTCTCCCAGAGTGCTGGGATAACAGGTGTGAGCCACCTGCCCCGCTCCCTGCCTTATCTTTAGTGAGATTGCTCCTAATGAAAGAAATAGCACAGGACCGATAAACCACAAGTCGTACAATACAGTCCATGAATAACCAAGAGCTGACAATAGAAGATTTGGTAGAAAAACATTAATTTCCATCTTGAATTTTTACTCCACTACTGTCTCAGAAAGTCACAGAAAGGCCCATTCTTTCCAATTACATTGTTCTCTAGAGCAAGTAACTCAATAAATGAATGTTAATTAGCTAAAATGGCAAGCTTGGCTCAATCTTTGATTTCACACGGCCACAGAACCAAAGCGCAACTTTTAAATGTACACACAACGAATGCGTTTTCACTAAATCCAACATACGAGGCCCGTTCTACCTGATATCCACAGAAGGCCGTCGGCCACATAGCCGGCATGACACGAGAGCGAGCGGTCAAAGGACTGCACGAAGGTCCACTTGTTCTTCTTGGGGCAGTACCGCTCCACCGTGGGCAGCACCTGGCGCAGCTCGTTCCTGCCCCCTACGGCGTACAGGTACTCATCCATGGCGCCCAGCACGAAGTGCTCCCGGCAGTTCTTCATGGGCGCTATCTCGGCCCAGGAGTTACTGCGGGGGTCATAGCGGCAGGCAGTCCTCACGGCACACGTCCGGCCGCTGGCGTGCTCAACTTCCCCCCCTGCCACAAACAGAAAGTCGCCCATGACCGCCACGCAGTGGTGGCTCCTCCCCACGGGCATGGGCGCCAGCTCGCTCCAGTTGGCGATGGCGGCGATCAGAGCGCTCTCCTGGTCCACCGGGTTGAAGTACCGCAGCTCCCGGACTTTGCAGACCTCGCGCTTCTTCCCGCCGATGATGTACAGGGTGTCCGACTGGAAGCGCGGCTTGGTCCTGCAGGTCTGCCAGACGGGCTGCGCGTAGATGCTCTGATGGTACTCCAGGGCCTCGTTGACCAGCGCCGTCGCGGTCTCGCTCGCTCGGACGAGCGGGTGGGACAGGGCAACTGTGTGCAGAGTGTCCACGTCCATCAGGCCGAAGCGGATGTACTGCAAGAGCTCGTCCAAGTGCTGGTAGTGGCAGTTGTGCTCCAGCCACCTCACCGCCAGCTGCAACGGGAGGCAAGAGGAGACACAGGTGAGGAAGACCCAGCCAGGCAAGTGGAGGCCACGCACTCCTGCCCACACGCACTAACAATCTTCTCTACAATGTAGCTGGAATATCTGTTACCTGGGTGAGGAATTATTTATGTTAAAATTTCAGATTAACATGACAGAGCAAATGTTAGGTTACAAAGTTTGCATTTGTCAGGCAGAGTCCAAGTTGTAGTTGGGCCCTTCCCCAGGGGGTGTGCCCATCAGGCGAGAGTTTACCAATCCTCCTCTTCCCCTCCTTTTTTTTTTTTTTTTTTTATCTATCACTTCAAATACTCAAGAAACGCTGTAGGGGTGAGGAACAATGCAAAGCAACAATGAGGAGGTTTAAGGGGATGAACAATCATTGCTTTTCAAAGAAGGAAAACGCTGCTGGGAAGCAGCTGGCTCCCTTAAATTCTCTGCATAGGCGGCCTTGGTACTTTTCACCACCAGGAAGTGTCATCACAGCTCAGGTAAAATAGGTCAACCCATGTGTCAAGGTGCTGTATCAATATGAGTAAAGTCAGGAAATATGTGATCACCTGAGACCACAGGCTATACTTGAAAGAAAATCGATAAGATACTAGTAAAATGATTTCAGGGAAAAAAAAAAAAGACTCTTCTCCTGCCCCCTTTTGATAGGTAGACAGTCAGGAAGCAAGAGAAGAAAAACAAAGATTGCAAAGTTAAGTCTCACTCTCAATCAGTTTTCACCTTGAAGAGTATTGTTTCTTGCATATGTAAGATTCTGGTAATTTCTTAAAGCAGTGTTTTTCAACCTTTTCTTATCTCATGGCACACTTGAACCTATAGCTATAAGCTTCTGTGGCACACTTAAATTATGTTGATTTTAAAAAGTAAAAAAAAGAATATACTGTGCTTCTTTGAACTTCTTTCAAAAATAATTTAATTAATGATCTTTAAAAATTTTCATGGCACACTGGTTGAAAGTCATTATCTTAGAATCATTGTCACAAAAATAGGATATAGAGGAGATTACATTATGGACACACTAGCAGAATATAATCCTAACCTTTTTATTTCACCTTCCAGATCTCTTTCAAGAAGGAAAAGGGTAAACCCTTCGGCTACAGACAAACAGAATTTCTTAAAACTAAAGCAAGTACATCGTCATAAATAATAAAATTAAAACCCCAGTCCATTTATGGTGCACCTGAAGTAATTTACTTTATATGACTTAATATTTAAGTTTGATAAACCTTTCCACAAATAGCATAAAGAAATATATCCAGCATCTTCAGTCAATATATTTAACATGAATTATTCTCATCAGCACTTACATTAAACTAGACCTCCTATAAATGTGACTCTGAAGAAACTAGCAGGAAAAAAAAGCCATGAATTAGAATATTATTAGTTGATTTTTATTTACTCTCTGATCCATGGATTGGGGTTCTCAGCTTCCTGTTCAGATAAAGCATATCACTGGGAGGAAGAAACTCTACTGAGGGAAGGGAAAGGGGTGGTGTTCTCAGACCATGGCTCCTTGGCAAACACAAGCTGAGTTTTCATCCTGGTGGAAAGAATCACTAAGCTCTCTGAGGCATTAAATGATTTCAAAGTTTCTGCATCCATTTGACAAATGCTTCCAAAAAGGCCAGGCATGCTTTGGGCTTGTCTTTTTAGCTTCCTGAATGAAGTGAAGGAAGGAAGGGAATTCACTTCTTAGATGTTATAAATTTCATCTCCTCATGAATTATAGAGAGATGAAAAATGAAAAAGATTGTCACTGGGTGCCAAGGAAGAAGACACTGGAGGACAGAGAAGTGGCACTCTCCACATCAGCGGTTCTCAACCTATGGGTTGCGACCCCTTTTTAACAATAAAAATATATTGCGGCATTAGGAAGGTTAAGAACCTCTGCTCTAGATGCTTTTCTGGATGGTGTATTTTCTGTTTAAATAAGATACCAACATAAGGGGGAAAACTGCCCATGTATGGTAACATCAGCAATCATCAAAGATATTGTAAAAGAAAAATGTCACTTGTCATCACCTATCCAGCCTCTACTGGAAGTGGGGAGAGCTCCCACATGTAGCAGCCTAAATTTTCTCCATCCTTATTTGAGAAGTTTCAAGAGAGGGGTTCCAATTATTTGGGGTGGGGGGAGACAATGCAACAGCTTGATAAATGATTTTCCATTTTTAGCCATAGCGCTTTCAAAAGTTCTCAGGGTTCAAATCATCCTACTCAAGGTCATTTCTTATGTAGCAGGTGAAATTTTCTGAAACTTAATCTTTGATATTGCTCCTGATTTAATCAAGTAATTCCAGCTGCTACTGCTTTGCTCTGTAACCAATTTCTTGGCATCCTTACACCCTTACAGTTCTGCATCCTCACACAGATAGTATAGGAGACAGCACTGGGGAAACATTAGATAAATATCTGTGTCTCCATAGCCTCTTTTTATAGCATAGTGCTGCCCATTTAATTATTTTTCTCTCTCCTCATAAATCAGTTCTCCCTATGCCATAATCAATCTTCTAGCCCATCTCAAACCCTCTCTGGTATATCTTTATCTTTCTAGCAAACAGGTCACTGACTGCATGAAAGATACACAAGCCCCAACCAAGCCCTGCTTTTAAAGAAATCTCTAACGAATCAAGCAGCCAATGAAAGCAGTGACCACTGTGATCTGTTACTGATTAACTTCTGGCTTTCTGTCTACCATCACCCCATGTCATATGCATCACTATGCTTTCCAGGTTTCATTTTCCCACATACTGTGCATTACAGGAATATTTCGTGCATATAGTTTGCATTTTCTGAGAAAATTTTTACCTTATTTCTTTCCAATATTTCTTTTTTTGTTTATTTTGTGGTATGTAGCATTTTTTAAAATTTCAGAGTATTACTGGGTATAAATGTTTTGGTTACATGGATTGCTATTGTACGGCCTGAGTCAAATTGTGCCCATCACCCTGTGTACATTATACCTGTTAGGTATGATTTCACCCATTGCCCCGCCCCCATCCCACCTGTGTAATTTACATCGAGTTTCACTTCCATCTGTGCACATAAGTGGTGATCCATTAATTCCAATTTAATAGTGAATACATGTGGTGTCTGTTTTTCATTCTTGTGATACTTAGAAGAATGGTCTCCAGTTCCATCCAGATTGTTGCAAAAGGTATTAACTCAATTTTTTATGGCTAAGTAATTCTCCATGGTATACATATACCACATTTTTTATTAATCCACTCATGAATTGATGAGAACTTGGGTTGATTCCACATCTTTGTGATTATAAATTGTTCTGCAATTCCAGCACAAGTGTCTTTTTGATAAAATGACTATTTTTCCTTTGGGTCTAAACACCATAGTGGGATTGCTGGATCTACTTTTAGTTCTTAAGGAATCCTTATACTATTTTCCGAGGTTGTACTAGTTGGCAGTCCCACCAACAGTGTGTAAGTGTTCCTTTCTCGGTACATCTAAGCCAGCATCTAATGTTTGGGGACTTTTTGATAAAAGCCATTCTAGCTGGGATTAGATGATAACTCATTGTGGTTTTAACTTGGATTTCTCTGATAATTAGTGATATATGTTTATTGGCCATTAGTCTTTTTTTGAAAAGTTTCAGTTCATCTTTTGCTCATTTTAAATAGAGTTGTTTAATTTCTCGCAAACTTAATATAATTTTTACACTTATTTTCAGATGAAACAAATCCTTCATACTTGTTTGGTTTATCTTTTTTCCACATCAAAGGTGAATGTAATTTACACCCTGCTACCACCTTCACACTGTACATGTACATAAGTTAACTGGGGCTTCTAGTCTAAATTTAGGCTCTGATTCAATAGGTATGAAAGGGGAGGATTGGGGTCTGCCTTTCTAACAAGCTCCCATCAGGGGTACAGAACCTGCAGCCATGTGGCCTTCTGGATCCTTGAGTGAAGACCTTGTACTGAACCCAAATTTTACAGAACAAATCCTTATAATAAATAAGACCTAGGTGATGCATATGGCCAAGGATCACACTTTCAGTAGGAAGCTTTTAGACACTTCCATTTGTGAAACAGAATTCTCATACCATGCTGTCGGAATTTAGGTCCTTTAAGAAGCTGCATTAACATTTAGATACATGAAGGGGTGTCCAACCTTCTTTCTTTTCTGCTGCACACTGGAAGAATAAGGGTTGTCTTGGGCCATGCATTAAATACACAAATGAGCAAAAGAGAGCAAAAGAGAAGGTCTGTGCATAATTTTTGTGATGTTCAACACCACAAATAAGTAAAATAGTCCCCAAATAATTCGCATGAGGCCTGTGGGCTGCAGGTTGGACAGCCAAGGCATGGAAAATTGCTGCCTTATTAGAGTAAATTAAACCTATTGTTTAACATTAGGTTAAACATTAAATGTTAAACATTTAAGAACGTATGAATTAAATAAGGTCTACATAATCCTATCATTGAGACATAAGATGCTTAATCAGCTTAATATTATGGGTAAGATAACATGTTTTGAGACCCTGGTTCTATGAGGTTTATAAATCAATGGCTGATAACATTAAAATCATATAAACACTCTGTACTTTTGCTGTTGCAACAATAAATAAATAAATGTAAAAGTGTTACTGTGCTTTGTTTTTACTCTCATAAAAATGTAAAGAAGAGAAACTACTAAAACCATCGATAACTCTTGTTTATTCAAATAATGAAAGAAATGGCAGAGAAAATTCAAAACAATGGACTGCTTCAAAATCACTTCCATGCTGTGAGCCTCACCAGAGCACTATTCACTGTCATGCTAAATTAAGGGCAAGGTGGTGGGGGGCATCCTGGAGCCCATGCACGGGGGTTAGTGACTGCAGTAAGCAGAAGGCTGATTCATCACTGGGACATCATAGAACCCAAAGATGACAGCTTTGTAGTATATTTTGGTGCTGAGGCTTGAATAAGGTTTTTCTGGGAGCTAGTGGCCTTTAAAATAATGACATTTCACTCAGAAAGCATACTCAGAGGAGCCTGAAATCTCCTATTCTATCTTACTTATTTTGGCATACCTATATCCCTATCATCCCAAATTCTAGTATTTAACGGGGAAGAAAGCAGAATATGTAGCCAAAACGCTGTCTTTCATCTGTTTGGTGACAAAACCAGCAAGAGTGGAAATGAAATTACAGATTCAGTTTGGGAGGAACTACAAAGTGTTTAGGAACCAGGGTCACTGGGGAGAGGTTTCCTAAACCATCTGAAATATGGTCGGCCTTGACCTTCACCTCCAAGTAATACAGGAGATCCCCCAGGTTCCCAGTCTGACCCAATTCATCTGCCCATAATGGAGAATTGTTCCTTTTTAAAAGGAGCATGAGCTACAGCTTAACCCAACTTCAACTCTTCTCATCTCTGATCTTGGTAAGAACAGTACCTAACCCACAGTTGGCTGTCTGTATTTGGTGCATAAATAAAAAATTGCTTACAATTATGATCAGGCTATTTCTCATATTTCTCAAGTGAATGAAATAAATTCTTTTATTTCTTTATATATTTACTTATCTATCACAGGGCTTCAGTTTCCTATTTTATTCTCTCATCTTTATGGTTTTCCTATAAAGCTTTTATAAGCTTTCGAACTCCACACTGCAGCGTGCAATGCCCTGGACTTAGATACACACTGTTTTCCTCCCTCGCATCCTTGGTGCTGGCCACCTCTATGTGAGATTCTTGGCAATGCAATGAGCACTGTAGTCTTTTAAGGCTTCAAATAAATAATCAAAGGTTTGGGCAAGAAGAAACTTTGGAGTCCATTTGGCTCAAGCATCGTGATTTTACAAATGGAAACAAATAGAGACAAGTTAACTGACTTAACCCCAGTTATACAACTAATTAGCAGCAAAACGAGAATTAGAAACACAGTTTTTAAATTGTACGATATATTTTTCTATTATATCACCTTGTCATTCTTTTTCCCATCAAAATTATCTTAAGGTAAAATCCAAACAAATAACACTCGAATCCAAACATAAGTTCTGTATTCTCAATTAGAAAAATAAAATTTGTTTTCAAAATAAGTAAGCTTTTCTTCAAGATACATTGATAATATTTTTCAATGAGTCTCATTTATGGATTTACTTTAGAAATAAAGGGCATTTATTTAGTGGTACCAATTAAAGTGTTTCCAATTAGAAAACAAGTATTTAAAAGAATGGATAGGTCTTAAGATAGGTCTTAAGTTTTCAATTATTGCTTGACTTTTTATGGGAATATGTATTTTAATTATAGGCTGTTCCTTCTTATGTAAACCTGACTCAAAAATACATGGAAAAGATAACCAAAAAAAAGAAAAGAAAAGAAAAGATAACCCCTCTCCTTTAGTTTTCTCAGCATAGCCCCACTGATTGCTATTCTACAGTGTGATATATGACCTATATACACTTACATATAATAGTATAATAATCCTAATTTCTACAAATGTTCTGGTTCGACTAAAATTTGTAATTTTCTTTTTTTTTTTTTTTTGAGACGGAGCCTCAAGCTATCCCCCTGGGTAGAGTGCCATGGCATCACAGCTCATAGCAACCTCCAACTCCTGGGCTCAAGCGAGTCTCCTGCCTCCGCCTCCCAAGTAGCTGGGACCAC
>CAUYQV010154023.1:0-24240 GCA_963574575.1 Galagoides demidoff | reverse complement strand
TGGATGTGGAGAAAAGGGAACACTCCTGCACTGCTGGTGGAAATGCAAGCTAGTACGTTCCTTTTGGAAGGAAGTTTGAAGAACACTCAGGGATCTAAATATAGACCTGCTGTTTGATCTGGCAATTCCTCTTCTAGGTATATATCCAAAGGACCAAAAATCATTTGGCAATAAAGATATTTGCACCAGATTGTTCATAGCAGCCCAGTTCATTATTACCAAGTCATGGAAGAAGCCCAAGTGCCCATCAACCCATGAATGGATTAATAAATCATGGTATATGTATAGCATGGAATACTATGCAGCATTAAAAAAAATGAAGACTTTACCTCTTTTATGTTTACATGGATGGAGCTGGAAAGTATTCTTCTTAGTAAAGTATCTCAGGAATGGAAAAAAAATATCCAATGTACTCAGTACTACTGAGAAACCAATTTACAATCGCTTAGACATGCATGTGAAAAATGAAACACAACTATAGCCTAAGAATGAAGGAGGGAAGGGGAGGAAGAGGGGAAGAGAGGGGGCAGGACGATAGAGCGAGGGTTGGTAGGGGGATCACACCTATGGAACATATTGCAAGTACAAGTTGGATTTATCAGGTGTAGAGCATAAATGTCTTAATCCTGTAATTGGGTAAAAGCAGTGAAGGCTATGTTGCTTAGTAGGATGTAAGCATTCCAATTTGTACAAATAATCAACACATTGAATCCTATAATGGCGTAAATGGATTTATGATCTATGTATGAATGACTTAATAAAAAAAAAAAAAAAAGAAATTCTAAACCAGGTGTCAGCACCCAGTCCTTGGCAGTTCAAACCTAGCATCAGTGGCTCCACTCTTACAAATCCAAACTGGGGGCCAGTGGCTGCACCCTTGTAAGTCCAAACTGGGTGCCTCCAGCTTTGCCCTTGAAAGTCCAATCAGGGGTCAGTCCCCTGCCTGTTAAAAGTTCCAACTGGTTGTCAGTAGCTCCAGCCCTGAAAGTCCTAATGGGGGTGAGCTCACCTGCTATGGCAGTCCTAACCTGGTGTCAGAGGCTGTGCCCTTGAAAGTCTAAATTGGGAGGAAGGTCTGCACCACAGCTAGAGGCAATGTCACACATGTTTCTCTCTTTCAAAGTCCCTCTCTTCCCATGCTCCCTTGCCTCTACTTGAGTCACTGTTTCTGCATTTCTACCTGTACAATCCCCAGACCTCTTAGTGAATGGCTAAACACTCTGGGTTCTACAAGGGGTAGACCTTCAGACCCCTGGGGAAGGGGAGAAGTGTGTGCTGAAAGTTCAGTATAGTGGGAGGAGTATTTGCTCAGTTCTATGCTGGGAAGGATGATGGTAGGCTCACTGTTGGGACCTGTCTGGGGGAGGATGCCCAATATTTTGCAGCTCTCACCTGTGGGGTAAAATGAGAGATCTTTTGCCTCCTGTTCCTTTGCAGGTAGCCTGCAGTGAGCCTCCTGCTTGAGAGAGGGGTATTGCATCCTTATGGCACTGGGCTTTATACCTGGAATTTGTTCACTAGAAGCCTCCTTCTTAGAGTTGCAAGTTCCTCAGCCAAGATGATGTGTACTTGTCTATGTTCTTTCCTATCTCAGTTCCCCACCTTCATTTTCAGAGGCCAAATCTACAAAATCTCTTCTTCTGATCAGTAGCTTCTGGCTGAAGTTGCCTCTTGTTGGCTATCTTCTTCCTTCTCCTTTTCCCCAGATTCTTAACAAAAATTTTTATTTTTCATTTCTTGAAAAAATTATAATCTTTTTAGTGGGCATGAAATAGCATCTCATTGTAGTTCAGCTTATACTTGCTATGTGATGAACCATGGTGAGAACCTTTTCATGGGGTTCTTGGCCATTTGTAAGTCTTCTTTAGAGAAATGTCTATTCATAGCTTCTTCCCACTTCTAGATTAGGTTATTTGTATTTTTATTTTTGAGTTTGAAGTATTCTCATGTAATATGGATATTAGACCTTCATCAGATACACAAGATAGCCATAAACTTCATGAACAATTTAAAATTGCACACTACTTTAAATTGCACATAACGTTTATGGCCACCTGGCATACCATGCTAGTGTTTTCTTACATGTTTAGATTGGTTTTTCACTTTCTTGACTGTTTCCTTTCATTCACAAAATTTTGAAATTTCAATGAATGATAACTTATGTTTCCTTTGTTGCTTGTGCTTTTGGTGTTATATATACAAAATTATTTTCATATATAAGTTCATAGAGATTTACATCTATGTTTCCTTTTAAGGGTATATAGTATGAGTTGTTCCATTTAGAGCATTGATCTATTTTGAATTAATTTTAAAATTAAAATTGTACAGCTGTGTAAAAATGTTTTATTTCTTTATAATCTTATCCTGTAGTTTTCTCCATTTTCAAGTTATTTATTTATTTATTTTGTATTCTTTCAACTTTGTTAAAGGCTAAGATACAAATACACTCATTAGCCTAAGCCTTCACAGGGTCAGGATCACCAACATTGCTGTCTTCTTCTTCATACAAATCTTGTCCCCACTGGAGGGTCGTTAGGGTCAATAATAGTCATGAATCTGTCATCTCCTGTAATAACAATGCCTTCTTCTGAAATATTCCTGATGCATCTACTTGAGGCTCTTTTACAGTTAACTTTACTTTGTTATAAGGAGAAGGAGAACACTCTAAAATAAAATAAATTGAACAGTACAACAAATACTTACACTAGTAACAGTCATACACTATCATTATTAAGTATTATGAACTGCGTGTTATAATTTTATATGACTGGCAGCACACTAGGTTTCTTTACACTAGCATCAGAACAAACATATAAGTAATGTCTTATGCTATAACATTAGGATGGCTACAATATGACTGGGCAATAGGAAATTTTCAGCTCCATGGTAATCTTCTGAACTAATCATCATATAAGTAGTCCATTGTTGGTCAAAATGTCATTCTGTAGCACACGACTATGTTTTAAAATTTTTCCATTTTCTTTCTAGGATGGATTTCTAGGTTTATTCTATTGTTGTCAGAAAAGAACTTGGGATGATTTCAATCTTCTTAAATGTTTTAAAGCTTGTTTTGTGATCTAACATGTAATGTATCCTAGAAAGTATTTTCTGTAAGGCAGGAAATATTTTCCTAGACTTTGTCTAGGAAAGACTTCTTCATTTTTCAAAGATTGGGTTTTTTTAGATATAGTATCTTGCTTTGCAGAGTATTTTTTTGTCAGTACTTTGAGTTTATCATTATCATCCCACTCTATCTTGGTCTCAGTATTTCTACCGAGAAATACACTGATGATTTCATGGGGTTCCCTTATAAATGATAAGTTGCTTTTCTCTCACCACTTTTAAATTTTTCTTTGTGTTTGACTTTTTTTGTTTGTTCGTTTTTATTTTTTGAGACAGATCTCACTCTGTAACCTGAGGTAGAGTGCCCTGGCATCAGAATAGCTCACAGCAAACTCAAACTCCTACACTTAAGTGATCCTCCTACCTTAAATCCCAAGTAGCTGGGACCACAGGAGCCTGCCACAACGCCCAGCGATAGGCGGCACCCATTCTCCATTTGTTGTTGAAAGCATGGGGAGCTTCAGTCTAGGGCCCTTTGTTCTTGGTACAAAAATTCAATTATTCAGATAATGAGGATTGCCAAGGTATAAAATGATTTTTTTGCATGTTTTTTATTGTTTCAGGTAAATTTATGTACAAATATTTGGGTTCCAATGTTTGCATTTGTTAAGTAATGTCCCTCTTATAATTGTGTCCCCCAAGAGGGGTGCCATACACCCTTACATTGTGACCATTAAGTTAAAGCACACCCACCCCCCTGCTCTCTTCTTCCACCTTCCACCTTGAATTGATTTGAGCCTTACATGAGCAGTATTAGACTGTCATTGTCTACTGGTTTCATATTAGAATTGAGTATCTTGGATTCTTGCTTCTCCTTTCTTGTGATACTTTACTCAAAAGAATGTGTTCCAACTCCATCCAATTTGATATCAAAGATGTAAAGTCTCATCTTTTTATGGCTGAATAGTATTCTATGGTGTACATATTCCAATGCTTGTTAATCCCCTACAAGGGTGATGGGCATTTAGGTTGTTTCCACATTTTGGCAATTGTAAATTGAGCTGTGATAAACAATCTAGTGCAAATGTGCTGTGATAAAATAATTTTTTTTTCCTCTGAGTACATGCCTAGTGATGGGGTTGCAGGATCAAATGGGAGGTCTAGATTGAGTTATTTGAGGATTCTTCACATGTCCTTTCATAAAGATTGTATTAGTGTGCAGTACCACCAGCAAAGTAAAAGTATTCTCTCCTTTCCACATCCACGCCAGCACCAGCAGCTTTGGGACTTTGTGATGTGGGCTATTGTCACTGGGGTTAGGTGATACTTCATGGTGGAATTTTTGTTGTTGTTGTTATTTGTTTGTTTTTTTGAGACACAGTCTCATTATGTCACCCTTGGTAGAGTGTCATGGTGTCACAGCTCACAGCAACCGCAACGTCTTGGGCTCAAGCAATTCTCTTCCTTTAGGCTCCCAAGTAGCTGGGACTATAGCCACAAAGTTTTTTTTTTTTTTTTTCATTGTAGTTGTCATTGTTTAGCAGGCTGGAACCTGCCAGCCCCGGCATATGTGGCTGACGCCATAACCACTGAGCTGTGGGCTCCAGTCCTTCATGTGGTTTTGATTTGTGTTTCTCTGATGATCAGGGATGATGAACATTTTTTCAAATATTTATTAGCCATTCATCTTTCTTCATCAGAGAAGGTTCTGTTCATATCTTTTGCCCAGTGGTAGATGGAATTGTTTGCTCTTTTTTGTTGTTGTTGATTAATTTGAGTTCTTTATAGATCCTGGTTATCAAGCCTTTGTCAAATATGTAACACAGAAACCTTTTTCCCCATTCTGAAGATTTTATATTTGCTTAAAATTTTGTGTCCTTAGCTGTGTAGAAACATTTCAGTTTAATTAAATATCATCCATTTATTTTGCTGTTGTGATTGCTGAAGTCTTTGTCATGAACTCTTTCCCCAGTCCAACATAATGAAGAGTTTTGCCAATACTTTCTTCTAAGATTTTTACCATTTCATGCTTTAGATTTAAATCTTTTATCCATCTTGAGTCAATTTTTGTAAGGGTGAAAGTTGTGGGTTCAACTTTTACATGTGGTTATCCTGTTTTCTCAGCACCATTTATTGAATAGGGATTCTTTTCCTTGGTGCATGCTTTTGTTTCGTTTATCAAAGATCAGAAGGCAAGTAGAGACTGATTTTAGTTCTTGGTTTTCTAGTGTGTTCCATATGTCAATGTCTTTATTTTTTGCCAATACCATGCTGTTTTGATTACTGTGGCCTTGTAGTACAGCCTGAAGTCTGGTAGGGTGATGCCTCCAGCTTTATTTCCATTACTAACAATAGCTTTGGCTATCCAGGATGTTTTTCTGGTTCTCTACAAAGTGAAGTACTGTTTTTTTTCCAGTTCTTCAGTATATGATATTGGTATTTTAATGGGGATTGCATTTAATCTGTAGATTGCTTTGGGTAGAATAGACATTTAACAATGTTGATTCTTCCTAGCTAAGATCATGGTTTTTTCTTCCATTTTGTTAATGTCTTCTGCTATTTCTTTTCTTAGGGTTCCATAATTCTCTTTGTAGATATCCTTTGCCTTTTCTGTTAGGTATAGTCCTAAGTATTTCATTTTCTTTGAAGCTACTGAAAATGAATTATATCCTTGATTTGCTTCTCAATTTGGCTGTTATGCCCTTACAAAGGCTACTAATTTTTGGACATTGATTTTTATACCCTGAGACATCACTATAATTCCACTTTAAGGAGTTTTGTGGTTGAGTCTGGGGTTTTATATGTATAGGAACTCATCAGCAATGAGTGAGATTTTGACCTCCTCTGTCTGCATTTGGATGCCCTTTATATCCTCCTCTTGTCTGATTGCATTGGCTAGAACTTCCAGCACAATGTTGAATAATAATGGTGATAGTGGACATTCTTGTCTGGTTCCAGTTCTAAGTGGAAAAAGCTTTCAGTTTTACTCCATTCAGTATGATATTAGCTGTAGGTTTGTTATAGATGGCTTCAATCAGCTTAAGAAATATGCCACCTATGCCTATTTTCTTAAGTTTTCTTTTTAGAAAAGGATGCTTAATTGTGTCAAATGCTTTTGATTTGGAGTTATTGATAGGATTTACATCTATTGATAGGATCATATGGTCTTTGTTTTTGCTTTTATTGATATGGTGAATTACATTCATGGATTTGCTTATTTTAAACAACCTTGTGTCCCTTGGATGAAGCTTACTTGATCGTGATGTGTAATTTTATTAATATATAGTTGTAATCTATTAGCTAAGATTTTGTTGAGTATTTTTGCATCCATATTCATTAGTAAAATTGGTCTTTAGTTTTCCTTTTTATTTGGGCCCTTTCCTGGTTTTGGAATCAAGGTGATGTTGGCTTCACAGAATGTTTTGGAGAAAGTTCCTTCTTTCTTGATGTTTTGGAAAAAGTTCTGCAGTATAAGTAGCTCATCTTTGCAGGCATGATAGAATTCTGGTGGGAAGCCATGTGTTCTCAAGCTTTTTATTGTTGGAGTTTTTTTATTGTTGCTTCAATCTCAGTGCTTGATATTGGTCTATTTAAGAGACTTTTTTCTTCCCTTTAAGTGTAGGGAAATGGTGTGATTCCAGGTATTGGTCCATTTCCTTCACATTCTCAAATGTACGAGCATAGGATTTTTTGTAGTAATCAGAAAGAATCTCATATCTCTGTACTATTAGTTATTTCCCCCTTTTCATTTCTGATTGAGGTTATTAAAGATTTCAGTTTTCTGTTTCTAACCTGGCCAATGGTTTATCAATTATTATTATTATTTTTTGTAGAGACAGAGTCTCACTTTATTGCCCTTGGTAGAGCGCCATGGCATCACACAGCTCACAGCAACCTCCAACTCCTGGGCTTAGGCAATTCTCTTGCCTCAGCCTCCCGAGTAGCTGGGGTTACAGGTGCCTGCCACAACGCCTGGCTATGTTTTTGTTATAGTTTGGCCAGGGCTGGGTTTGATCCCACCATCCTCAGTATATGGGGCCTGCATCCTACCCACTGAGCCACAGGTGCCACCCATGGTTTATAAATTTTATTTTTCTTTTTGAAGAATCAAATTTTTGTTTTATTAATTTTTTGAATGATTCTTTTGTTTATCAATTTCATATATTTCTGATTTAATTTTGGTTATTTCTTTTCTTCTGCTAGGTTTGGGATAGGATTTGTTTTCTTTTCCATTTCTTTAAGATGATTCATTAGATTGTTGATGTTCTCTCTTTCTGTTTTTTGGACATGGGCATCTAATACAATAAGTTTCCCTCTTAGGACTGCTTTTGTAGTGTTCCACAGGTTTTGTTAGCTTGTGTCTTCATTGTTGTTATGTTCAAGGAAGTTAATGATCTCCTGTTTTATCTCTTCCTTAACCCAACTGTCATATAGCATGAGGTTGTTTAGTTTCCATGCCTGAGTGCAGGATGAAAATCAAGATCTCGTGTATGTGTGTATGTGTGTGTGTGTTTGGTGGTAGTGGTGGTAGGGAAGTGATGGAACAACCTGGATGCTCAGTATAGAACTTTTATAGCCCGTAGGAAGGTATTGTGGGCGAGGCAGGTCTCAGACTATGGCGTAGTTCACAAACTGCCAAATTTAGCCACAATAGTTCTGGTTAGGGAGTTGGGGGAGGTGGGAGCTGCACTCTTTTTTTAAGCCCACAAAATTGCACTTTTAGGAGTTTTTTCTTCATCATCTGCCCATAAAGGATCTTTTTTACTTTGTGGAATTTGGATGGGGAAATAAGAACCATCACCTAGTAATGGAGCCTGCTGACACATGTCTTATGCATACATTATTTTTGTTAAATTGTCTTTCTAAATCTTGTGTTTCTTTACTGCTAAAAGTAGCAGGAAAGATAAAGGTAACAAACACCCATCAAACACAAAACCTACATACATTTCATTGATTTTATCCATAAATTTTACCACAAGTGTATAAGATCAATATTATAATTCTCATATTTACAATCTGAAAACTATTGGTCGGAAAATTTTAATATTGAGTACCATCTTTCATCTGGAGGCACGCTGTGAAGGACACTAGTTAATTAGAGAAAAAATAATTGAATAAATATCGTTCTTTCTTTAAAGGCCTCCAGTGTTCCCCCAGATCCCTCCAAGATAAATTTTTTTTTTTTTTTTTTTTTTTACCATAGAGGGCTTTGCCTTATCTGGTCTCAATTTCACTCCCTGGCCTTCACTCTCTTCTCTTGAAAATATTTGCAGAGAAACATTTGTTCTGCAGACAAGCTTCCCCAAACTTGGTACACATTATATTCATCTAGGAACTTTTAAAACATGTCAATCCACAGATCTCATTTACTCATCAGTGATTCACAATTTTCATGGTCATATGGTACATTTATAGTATTTAAAGAGTTTCCATGATTCTAATATACATATAGGTTTTATTTTAATACTAAAGATTTAGGATTATGTATATTACCATTCCTAAACTCTTTCTTCTTTTTTTCAGTTTGATTTTCTTGTCCCTTTCCAGCTCACCTGTTTGGAAAGAGTTGCATATCTCCTTTATCTTAGGATCTATGAATGCTTACTATGTCTGGGTTCATCAGATAGATAATTTCCAAATCTCCTTCTGAGGGAGTATGAGGCATTTCTCATGATTGACTTTAAACCTTCAAGGGAAGACAGAGAATATTTCCATGTCTTATCTGCCCTGGGCCATCTCTCTTACACCCATGGAGGTCCTGACTCACAGATTAATAAAAGAGACCTAGCTGAAATTTTTTTTGTGTAAAAAAAGTCACAGTTGGTCACTGTGCTGTTGGTCTCACAATACATTATCTCTCTGAGGGAAGGCATGGGGAGATTTTAGTGAGATAGCCCTGGTTTGGACCATTGCTGTGAAGGTTGTTCCAGATCCTATCCTTCCAGAAATAACTGGTACCATTTTCTGAAGAAAATAGATTCAAATGTGCATTTTAAAAAATTCAACCAGTCTTTTTCTGGGATGACTGAAAATTTGGGAGAGTAATCAGCTGCTTCCATTTTGATAACATATTTTCATGGGCATTCTGTTACATCTCTGGTGGGCTTCCATGATGACATTTTAATCCCTTATTAAACCATACATTGGGGGAAGGGAAAAAGAAATAATCCTCTCTAGGGATAGAAATTTAGGAGGTTAGAGCAGTTACTTTAGAAATAAGAAATTTTCTAAAACTTGACCCTGGCTTCTTTTTGTTTATTCAATGTGCAATATACCATTGATATAAACATTTTTAAAGTTTCTTCCACAGACTTGATAAAATGACCCTCTTGTCATCAAAGAACAAAGTTATTTTTATCAACATCTGGGCATTTCGTCTTCATTCTTGTGAGTGAACTTTTCATTCCTGAGTGAGGCACTTCACACATCCTAGAAAATTCTGAAAACAACTGCTATAATTTTAGAAGATGCAGCTTGTTTTATGGAGTTTATACTCTTAAAACTGGCGAAATGAAACAGAACATATTGAAAATGCCTTTCAAAAACTACATTAGTAGATTTCTTTTTCTCATTTCCCACACTGCATAAGTTGAAACAGAGTGGTAAGTTAGAATGAGCAGTAGATTTGTTCATCTTCAACTCAAGAACGTTAAATTCTCTTTCTCTTTGGGAACTCCAATTCCATTATTGTGGAATGTAAATTGTAGGAAGGAATCATATCATCTAAGTTTGTCATTCTTAGATGGTTGTTTGGCAGATCTAAATCCTTTTAGTCAAGGCATGATGGAAGTAGAAGAATCATTGAAACTCTGAGGCAATTTATCTTCCCTAAATTCAAGTTTGCTCACCAATTTCAGACTAAGGTAGCTGTGAAATATCAGATAGGATTCTGAAATCAGGGCAAAAATTGATAAATATTTTCCTGTTTAAGTGAACACATGCAAGAAACTTTGTTTTCTGAGACCAGAATACCTCGTTTAAAAATTTATACAAAAAGTGATATATGTATTAAACAGTATTAGGGGCTATTAAAAAGTATGATACTATTTTATGATACTATTTTTTATATGAAAAAATAGTTTATACTATTTTTTGTGATACTATTTTTCATAAAATTAGACTAACTTGGAAATTAACTTTTTATAGATTTAGATAAACTTTATGAGTTCATTTTTTTACTACTGCCTCAAATTTCTCACTTATAAATGACATTTATAGTAGTAGGTAATTTGCATCAATTTTAGTACAAATAGATGTGGGTACTCCTCACCAAAGACTATGTTTAATTTTTATATTTTAACTTTTTCATTTCTGCTTTGTTTTCAGAAACTCACTTTATAAAATCATCATTTTATAGGATTGTAGTACATTATTATTGATTGATTTGAAGGTCCAAAAAGGTAAAATTTTTAACTTTTTTTAATCAAAAAATATAACAGAAAATTTACCAAACAAGATGTACAACATGATGAGTCTTCAAAAGTAAAAATATGTATTTTTATCATACCAAGTTCAAGAGATAGAATATACCCAGCAATATAAAACAATTTACCATTACCTATACAAGATGATAAAAAACATATCCTTTTACTCCAAAATTCCATTTGTGGGCAATCAGATGCTATTATTCATAAGCATCTGAGAAAGAGAGAGAGAATATAGTGTCAGAATAGAATTATTCACACTAATAAAACAAACACAAACAATAAATCATCATCCAATTATTTATTTATTGACAAAAAATGATGACTTCCATATATTTACACAGTGGAATGTCACATAGAGATTAATAAATTAACTATAGCTCTAAGTATCAAAAGGGTATATAAGAAGTACTCATATATAAGAGTACATATAGTACCAATTGTGTAAATTACCAATATATGAAAAATGGAACATGTACATTTGTGAATGCTTATAAAAATATGCAATGTATGAATACATATGTATGTAGTAAATATCTGTATTGATATTCAGAGAAATTATAAAGGAATGCAGGAAATAATAAACAAAAAATTCAGCTTTCAAGACAGTTGAGCTATTCAGGGCTGATCCTGGGATGGCAGGCAGTAATGTCTTCCTGGGCTTAGGGCTTCCTTTATTGTGTTCCAGACAGATCCTCTGCATTGTTCTTCATATTACAGCCTAAGAAACAAAGAGCCCCAAAGCTCATTTAAAGCTCATATTTAAAGGCAGAAATGTAGATTGAATGTTTAAAGAAAACTAGAAAGCTGTGTCATATTTTATTCCATATATGCTGTTCTTTCCATATAAAAAGTAAATAACATAATGGCTATATGTTTATATAACATCTTCAATACAAATTTTTAAGGAATGTGTTCATTAACATATTAATTTTAAAATTATAAAATTATACCAAATTATAAAAAAATTATTTAGCCAATTGTAGGACTTTTTTTTTTTTGGAGACAGAGTCTCATTTGTCACTTTTGGTAGAGGGCTGTTGGCATCACAGCTCACAGCAACCTCTGTGAGCAGCCTCTGGGCTTAAGCGATTCTCTTATCTCAGCCTCCTGATAGCTGGGACTACAGGAGCCCACCATAACACTTGGCTACTTTTTGTTGCAGTTGTCATTGTTGTTTAGCTGGCCCAGGGTTTGAACCCACCAGCCTCGGTGTATGTGGCTGTCTCCATAACCACTGTGTTATGGGCACCCAGCCGTAAGACTTTTTCTTTACAGAGGGGTTGTAATGAAAAATTGTACTTTTATATGAGTAAAATTGCTAATTGATCAGTATAGAAAGAATTGGTGATTTTAATTTTATTCAGCATTTTGTTTGTTAGGATGGAATGGTTAATATCCAAATTCCTTGCACGCTGAGCCAGAAATTCAAGTTAACTATTAAGTATTGTTTACTTATGGTTAAATACACAGAAACAGATCAAATTCTATCATGATTCTGGTCTCTTACATAATTCCAAGATTTCACACCAACTTGCCCGTATCTGCCTTTATTCTGATAATAAATTCTCAGAGTGTCTTTTATTAGTTCATCCTGTGATAACAGGAATATCAGAAAGGGAAGGAAATTTGAATATGGAAGTATAAATTTCTTCATGTAAGTTGATGGTGAAGTCAAAGTATTTTTTCACTGACTCTAGATCTTATTGACAAAGCTTTATCTGGTTAAGAGATAAGTTTCCTTTATCAAAAGCTTCCCTTGGCAATTCAGAGACTCTTTCCCTTCACCTAATCTCTGTGCCCAACACTTTATATATTTCAGTAAAGAGCTAAATAGGCATGATTTTTTTTTTCCCTCTCAAACATAGGTCACGTATGCCCAGTTGGTAAGGGACACTCCAATAAGCCTCTTTCTCTATTTAGAAATTCCCCAGCAGGAGTGGTTACCCACATTTTTTCTCATGCTCTTTTGGTAAGTGCATTGGTTCTATTGAGAAAGGATACAAGCATCACACTCTAATTTCCAGAAAGAAGATTCTTCTAAGAATTGTCTGTATCCCCAGTCTGACCTTTTTGTCTTTTGAAATTAAATGTCACCAGATCATTTTGGCCTATTCTAGGCATGAGAACACATTAGCAGAATAATTCATTTTTTAGAGTTTATGAAATTTAGACTTACAATTCAATTTTAAACAGTATATCGTCTCTAAAAATATATGATTAATGTATTAATTAACTTGGAAAGTCCCAAGGTTAGTCTTAGCTGGTGTTCATATGCTTAGGCTAAATTGAGATAACTCATTTCTGTTTCCAGAGTGATGAGTTTCTTTGCCCACCACTAACACAGGCAGCTAGGAAAGGCTGAGGAGTGCCCTAGGTTTCTATTCACTCTGCCTTAAAAGTCTATCTTCTGAAAATTACAGTCTGTTTCATGCCCAAATTTGAATAACATATGCATTTTTTTTCATGAAGCTATACTAAAAACTCTATATAACTAACATTCCTTTTTTTTTGGTGAAATTCATCATCATATGCTCTGGCCCAGTGTTACCCATAGCTAGCTCTAGCCCTGAGACAGTGAGATTTAAAAATAGGCTATCTAGGTATCATCTACAAACACTTTTTTCCAACTGTTGGTAGTAAGACTCAGCACTTCCAAAAAGGTCTCTAGCTAGTGTACTGGTTGTGTTATAGTCTTACAGAATGTATTGTAGTTTTACAATATGTTACCAGGAAACTGCTTGAACAGGATCCCTCTGCATTATTTCTTACAGCTGTAAATTTATAAGTTTTTGAAAATACAAATAAGTTAAATTAAAGACAAAGACAGATTTCTGATCGAGTATAATGCACTTCTGAAATTGAAAGCTACTTCTAGGTACCTGTGCCATTACAATTAATGAAAGTCTTCTTTTCATTCAATTCTCTTGATCCTTCCAAATGCAATTTGCTTGAGAGATTTCACATCTATCTTAGAATCTCTAAACATTCTTATCATCTTTTCCCTTCTACATAATTCTGGGTACATCAGATCAAATTGTCCCCACATCTCCCGCTGAGAGATCTTTTGAGAGGTATTTGTGAGTCATTTCTCGAAATACCTTACAGCCTCCAGGGAGAACACAGAGTATCTCTGTATGTTATCTGTCCTGAGGCATCTGTCTTACAGATCACTCAAATAGAGTTAACTGGAGGAGCATAAGCAAGATCTCTGCAGTCCCCAGAGCTATCTCCCTTCTCAGGATCCATTATCTCTTTGTGTGAGGTAGGTCTTGCAGTGATTCTAGGAAGATAAGATAGCCCTGGTGCCCATAGCAGGGCTGTGACTGTTTCAGATTTTAAATTTCCAGAATTAACTGGTCCTGTTTTTTGAGTTAAAACTAGATTCAAACAGGCATGTTTTCTTTAGTATATATTCAGCTACCTCATGAGCTAAACCAAACTGTTGGGAAAGTAAGCAATTCTTACAATGTGCAAAATGGACTTTGTCCTCAATTTTATCTGCCATATCTCTTTTCACCTGCCCTTGCTCTCCTTGAATGTGAGGATTGGGAGAAGACAAAGCGAAATACTCCATTTAGATTAGAAATCTAGTGAATTAGACCGGTTCCTTTACTTATAAGAAACTTTCTATTTGTGGGCCCTGGATTTTGTTTGTCTGTACATTAAACAAAGGAGGGGGACTTGTTTCTGTTCATGAGTTATGAACCATTATAAAGTTTTTATTCACAGACATTATAAAATGCTTTTCTTCTCATCAAAGATCAAAGCTATTTTTATCCTGTTCTTAGCATTTCCTCTTTATTCAGGTGAGTAAAGTTTTTATTCTTAGATGAAAAACTTGATATATCCTAGAAAGTGTAGAAAGCAATTACTATAACTTAGAAATGAAGGAATTGATTTTACTTGGTTTGTAATATTTAAATGGCAAAAATGAAATAGCAGCTTACCAATGTTCAAAACTGTGTCTGTGAAGAATGTTTTCTCATTCCCCATGTTAGAGCAAGTAGAGACAGTATGGTGAGTTAGAACAGCCCTTAGTTCTTTATTTTTCTTTGACTAAAACAACGTCAAGCTCTTTTCCTTATGGAAGTCAGATTTCACAGTTGCTAAATTCAAAATATGAGTAGGACCAATCTTTTCCAGATCTAGTATTCCTTGCAATCTGATTTGTTATTTGCCAGCTCAGAGTCCCATAAACTCAAGGCCTTGTATGAGTGAGGAAAGATTCACTGATACGCCTAGCAGGAAATTATTAATTTAGGATAGTCCTTGAATTTCAAAATAATCTGTGAGGCATTAGATAGAAGTGCACAATCAGGGCATAGAGCTGACTTATTAAGCACTGATTAACTTATTAATATTTAAATGATTCATGGAAAGCATTATTCTCTTTGAAGCGGATTTCACCTGTAAAAGTGAACAATGGTCTCTCCAAAGCAAGGTGTCTGGTATTATTGAAAAGTAACACATGAGACTATTATTTACAGAATGAGATAATTTGAAAATTAAAAAAATGTTTCTTGATTTTGCTTTGTGTATTTGGCACTTTATTTCTATCATAAAAGACTTATCCCACTATTGGCATATAGACAATATGTATTTCTGCTACTATGAGATGTGGTCACTTACCAGCAAGGACTATGTTTTATTTATTTTTTAGAAAATTTTCTTACTATTCTTTCCATTTGTGTGTGTGTGTGTGTGTGTGTGTGTGTGTGTGTGTGTTTTGTTTTGTTTTTACAGAAACTTCCTGGGCCCATATACCAATTTATCTGAAAATGGTAAGGTAATACTGATTCTTTAGGGAGTTAAAAAAGGTAAACTATTAACACATTTTTTTTTTTTTGAGACAGAGTTTCATTTTATTACCCTCGGTAGAGTACTGTGGCGTCACAGCTCACAGCAACCTCCAACTTTTGGGCTTAGGTAATTCTCTTGCCTTAGTCTCCCGAGTAGCTGAGACTATAGGCATCCACCACAATGCCCAGATATTTTTTGTTGCAGTTTGGCCAGGGCTGGGTTCAAACTCACCACTTCAGTCTATGGGGCCAGCCACAGGCACTGCCCTATTGACAGTTTTTATATTGTAAATTTTGACAATAAGTTCTACCAAATGAACTGTACAAACATAATGAGACTTCAAAAAGTAAAAATCAGTAAGAAATTAAGTTCAAGAAATTACATCTTGCTAGCAATACAAAGTGATTTGACATTATCCTGATAAGGTCAATCTTATGACACAAAAATTCCATTTGGGGGCATAAATCTTATTGCATACAAGCATATAAGGGAGGTTACATGCTGTTTAGCATGGAAATGTTCATCCTAGCAAACAAACGGAAAAAAAAGAGCCATTCTAATTGTTAATTTAAAAAGCCATTTATTTATAAGAAAAATATTATACAGAGGTAAAAAGAATGTAGTATAGCTCTAAATATCAGAATTGACAAAGGTTATAGAAAAGCATAAAATCTTGGTCTTGAAAAAAGAAAAATATTATTTTATGTATGTAAGTTACCAAACTATGAAAACTGACAAAATTTTATGCATGTGTGTGTGGAAGTGATGAAACTATGGAGAAACACAGGGAATGAAAAATCAAAAAAATAGTTTTGAGATTTATTTGAATGTGATAGAAATACAGTGATGCAAAAAAGAAGAGGGAGTGTTTAGCTAGTTCTGTAACATTGCATAGCCTTTTTTTGTACATAATACAAGAACAGCAAAATATTGAATTTTATTTGAATTTTGGGTGGGTTGTGGTTACATTGGTGTTTGTTGTTAAACCTAAATATGGAATATATTTATCCTGCTTTGATGTGCAGTATTTCATATTAGAAGGAACATTTTATTTAAATATTTGTTATCAGATCAATTTTATGTTGTCTTCAATATTTTCCAGCCATACTGTTTTTTAGCCAACTTTATGAGTCTTAATTGCCCTGCCGAGTTTCAGCCAGTCTGCGCAGACAATGGCAAAACCTATCTCAATGAATGTGTTTTCTGCAATGAAAGGAGGTAAGATATGATCATAAACATGCCTTTTCCCAAAGCAATGAAAGAAATCATTGTACAAAGATAAAAAAAAAAATGTGGGGCTAATATCCTAGGCAAAGTATATACACAAAATAATTGCAATAATTGTAAGAGATGTACAACAAACACTTGTACTTTTCCTGAAGTTCTCATATCTGGGCTGGGCACAGTGGCTGACAACTATAATCCCTGCACTTTGGGAGGTGAAGGCAGGTGAATTGCTTGAACTCCACTTATAATTCCCAATTCCCATCTACTTCTCAAGGACTAATAATGCCATTTCTAATCCTCTCCTAAGTTTGGGCAGGTTTCAAGACTGAGTCAGAGCATAGCAAGTAGAAAGGGTCAATTGCCCCCACAACAGGACATATTTAGGCCTAGGAAGCAGGTGGGGCCCAGTTCCTTGTAGAAGTGGAGCACAGCCTGGCCATCCTGTCTCCTTCAAATCCTTTTCATTGAGAGGCACTTGATGCACTTCTCAGGAAGTTTAATATACCCTTTGAATAATTTGTTTTCTCCTTTCTCTTTCATTTTTTTCTTGACAGATTTATCCGTGGAAAAGTTAAACTCAATCATTATGGCGTTTGCTGAATTTTATGAAACTGGGCATCTATGTGATCCTATTTTCCAGTGAATTCTACGATTAGCATTAGTAACCTTCTTAATCAGGACCTTAAATTCATAGATGTCCAAGTGAATCTGTCTATGAAATGCAGGATGGAACACAGCTTGCTCAAGATTCTTTCTGAGTCTAAGATATTGTTATTTCAGAAATTTGATTCTCTACGTTCACTTACTCAATAACAATTTAGAATACTGATTTTTTAAGTATATGTTTGCTAATGAATTAAAAATCTTACATATTTCACTGAAAAATGTTAAATGATTTTGTCATTATGAAAACAGTCTTTCCTTTTAATAACTGAGGAAGTATTTTCCATTAAAGGTAAAAATATATTCATCTAGTCACAGGACATTTTTCTTACTTATACTTGTGTATGTTAGGTTTCCACTTTTGCCTTCACAGAATTAAAAAGGCTAAATTTAATGACAATAACAATGTTTAAAATAAGGACTGAGAACAAAAACATCATAAAGAACGAATGGAGATAAATACATACAGAAAAGAAATCAGACGATTGCTGCAATGAAATATTAAGCAATAATAATAGTAATAATGCAAAGGAAGTAACATTCACATTGTCAGATAGGAGTATGTCTATTATAGAATACTTTGATCAATTAATTTCTTCTTCTTCTTTTGTTTTTTCCAAAGTCTCAAAAAAATAGACAACTAATATTTATAAATGAAAGTAAAAGATAATTTCAAATAAACAACTCTTGGTGGCCACAACCACGTAATGTTACTCAGTAAAACCTAGAAGCTTTCTATAAGCATATAGATGATATGCTTGTTAAAATTTATTTAATTTTAATAACAGAGCTTTTATTGTAGTATAATTTATATTTAATAAAGTGAATCCTTTATAGGTATAAGTTTGACACACACCATTATATAAGCTATTAAACAATCAAGTTATAGAATATTTTCCACTGGCTGGGCACTGTGGCTCATATCTGTAATCCCAGCATTCTAGGAGACAGAAATAGGAAGATTCTTTAAGCTCAAGATTTTGAGACCAGACTGTCTTTACCAAAAATAGAAAAAAATAGGCAGGCGTGGGGACAGGAGCCTATAGTCCCAGTTACTGGGGAGGCTGAGGCAAGAGGATTGCCTAAGCCCAATAGATTGAGGTTGCTATAGGCTATGATGATGCCACAGCACTCTACCAAAGGTGACAGAGTGAGCCCCCCCCCATATATATATATGTGTGTGTGTGTATAGTTTCCACCACTTTTACATATGACCTTATGCTGTTTTGTCATCACTTCTTTCTGCCAATCCAAACCCCTGGAAACCACTGACCCAATTTCTGTATTTATTAAATTTTTAGTGTTGAGTTAATTTATTCTCCCAAGAAATCATATAAATAATACACTCAGTTTCTATAAAGTCTTTAAACTACTTTAAACAGCTACATCCAACAATAACCCTTTACCTAACCATAGTACAGTACAAAATTCAGCCAACTGACATGGCACACTGCCATTGATTAAACTGGAGATTATATTAAGAGTTCACCTTTTAAAGAATTAATTCTGATTTCCCTCCCTTTTTGGCTTATAGTCTGAAATCTCACCACATATATGATTTGGTGCATACACCATACAGTAGAATATGAAGGTTTCCATCACCATCAATAAATTCCCTCTGGTTATCCTCTTTATATTCACATTCTCTTTCCAATTATATGTCCTGATGGTGACTGATCTTTTCCTCATCATTAGAATTTTGTCATTTTAGTAATATTATAGAAATGGGAATCATTAAATAAGTAATATAGGGGGTTAATTTTCTGAAATTCAGCATAATGATTTTGAATGACATCTGAGGCATGGCAGGTGTCAATGACTAATTTCTCTTTATTATTAGGTACTATTACAGGTATACTACTCTTTGCTTATCCAATTTTCTTAAGTATCCAATTTGATGAAGTCCAATTTATAGTTTTATTTTGTTTAATAAGTCATGTTTTGTGGCATGTCTAAAAACTCTTTGTGTAACCCTAGATCATGAAAAATGTATCCTGTATTCTATTATAAAAATTTTATAGTTTTACTTTACCTATTTCTATCTATGATACTCCTGAGTTCTTAAAAAGTATTTTATTTCTAATCCTTCTTTCCAGGGCTGAATAAAATTTTATTGTGTGTATATGCCACATTTTCTTTATCTATTTATCAGTGGGCATTTAGATTGATTCCACATCTTGGCTACTGTAAACAATGCTGCAATGAATATGAGAGTTAAATATGTATTCACCAAAACTTGACCTTGATTACAGTTCTTTTAAATAAATTCTGAGAAGTGGGATTGTTGGCTCATATGGTAGTTCTATTTTTAATATTTTGAAGAAACAACACACTCTTTTTTCTTTAGCAATAATACTATTTTCCATTCCCAATAATACACAAGAATTTCAATTTCTTCACAACCTCACCAACACTTGTTATTTTTGTAATTTTGATAACGACTATCCTAACATATATTAGGTAGTATCTCATTGTGAATTTCATTTACATTTCCCTGGTGATAAGTGATGCTGAGCATCTTTTTCAAATACATGTTAACTATTTCCATGTCCTCTTAGGAGACTTGTCTAGTCAAGGTTCTTGCCCATTTTTTAATCAAATTATATTTTAACTTATTTGCTATTGAGTTATAGGAGCTCTTTATCAGATTTGTGATATAAACCTCTTCAGATTTGTGATTTGCAATTTTTTCCCCAATTTGTAACTTGCTCTTTCACTTTAATAGTTTGCTTTGCTATGTAGAAGCCTCTTAGTTGTTTGCTGTAGCCTGTTTTTCCCAACATTTTCTTCTATGAGTCTTTGAATTTAAAATTTCACATTTAAATCCTTAATCCATTTGGAGTTAACTTTTGCATATTTTGTAAGGTAAGGGTCCAGTTTTGTTCTTTTGCCAGTGTATATCCAGTATTCCCAGCACCACCCTGTTGAAGAGATTTTTTTTTCACTCATTGTGTATTCTTCATACCCTTGTTGAAGATTGATTGACATTATGTGCATAATTTATTTCTGAGTCCTCTATTACTTTCATTGATCAATATATCTGTCTTTATGATGGTCTTATACTATTTTAATCACAGTAGTTTTGTATTATGTATTTTCAATCAGAAAGTGTAATGCCTCCAAGCTTTGTTCTTATTTAATATTGTTTTAGGTTCCAGGCCTTTTTGGTTTCACAAAGAGAATAGGACATCTCTCTTTATGGGTCGAAAGACTCAACATTATGAAGATGTTCGACTCAAAGCAATCTACAGATTCAATTAAATTCTTGTCAGAATCCTAGTAATGTTTCTGCGCAAAATAGATTTTAAAACTCTAAATTTATATGGAGTTCCAAAAAGAAAAAAATAAACTGAATAACTACAACACTCTTAAGCAATTAAAAATAAACAAAGTAGGAGGCCGCAGAACACTGATTGCAGAATCTGTGTTCTCTGGTAATTCATTGAGCTTCTTTTTTTCATTTTTTATTTATTTTTCAGTTATTATAACTTTTTCTAGTTATTTATTTTTCATTTTTTATCAGTAAATTCACAGATTTCTTTTTCTTTAGGATATGTTCTTGGAGATTTATTCCTAAAAATATGGAATGCTTCACAAACTAACCTGTCATCCTCCAGCAGGGAGCATGCTAATCGTCTCTGCATTATTTTAATTTTCTTACATGTGCTGCTGAAGCCAGCATTGTTTGGATTCTTTAAAATAAGCTTTTTATTGCAAAAGTTTTAAATTTATAAAAAATTGTGAGGATCATACAGAGATTTTCTTTATTATTTAAAAGTTTGTCATAATTAATGAATAAATATTAATAAATTATTATTAAACGAGGCCTATATTTCATTCAGCATTTTCTTAATTTTTACCTGATCTCCTTTTTATATTTCAGGATTCCATTTAGGATACAACATTGCATTTTTTCCTCATATATATATAGGCTCTTCTTAACTGTGATTATTTTTCTGACTTTGTTACTGAATATTTTGACATTATGTTGGAAAAGAATGTCCTTCAACTGGAATTTATTAATTCGATATTCTTTTCATAACTAGATTGTGTTTAGAGATTATTTGTAACAAAAATTATCTACCTGCCTTTATAGTCCTGACCAGGTATTTTGTTTTTCTGGATCTAAAGAGATATTTCATAAGTGCCATTAAAAATTACTGATGTGATTTTGTGGTTCATTGGACATAAAGTATGAGAAATATGCTTAGCAACCTAGAATAGATATTTTCTTTTGCTTAATTACCCCTTCCCTAGTCCTACACAAAGATACAAAACATTCTCTTCTTAATTTATGCAGTTTTTTGATGGGAAAATTTTTCGGGGTAACTTGGGCATTTAAAACAATTATCATATGTATTCAAGGAGTACACTATGATGTTCTGATATTTGAAAGAAAAAAAGAGAAAGGGAAGGAAGGAAGGAAGGAAAGAGAGAGAGAAAGAAAGGAGAAATGGTTACTATAGTCAGAAAATTGTGCGTATCTACTATCCAGAAAAAAATATGGTGGTTACTTGGAAAAATTGGTCAGAAGAGGGAAATAACTGGGAAGATTTAAGTCAAAGGATACAAAGCAGAGACATGTAGCATGAACAAGGCTAGAGACCTAATGTGTACCATGAGAACTATAATTAACAGCATTGTGTCACAGTTAGGATTTTTGTTAAAAGGGTATATTTTAAGTGTTCTTGCCACACACACACAAAAGCATAACTAATGTGGCATGATAGATATGTTAATTTGCTTGATTTATTTTTGTTTTGAGTTATTACCTCTCTCTGATTTGTGTATCTTTTTTTCTTCACCAAAATTATTTCGGCCTTTTTCTAAAGGCCTCAATTTACTAGGATAGTCATTATGTATGAATTTTCTTAAGTCTCTGTCCTATATTCCTTTGATTCTGATTTCATACTTTATTGCAATAAATTCATCCATACCAATAGAGATTTTGATTACCACCCATTGAAAGCATTCTACACCAGTGGCTTTAAACATATACCTAACCTGCTTATGGCATCTCCCATTAGATGTCTGAATAGCTCTTTAAATTCAAAACATGAAAATTTAATTAATATTCTTCTGTTCCAATCAAATTCCTAGGTAATCTGTCCTGTTCTTAATCTCTGCTGATGAAGAGAAGTCCACTGTGTGGATATAATGGCTTCCCAGCATCTTCAACTCTAGACTAGAATTGGCTTTTTCTTCAAATGTCATCTGAATATTTAGTCTACCATAGATGTTTTTGAAAGTTTCTATGAAAATAATTCAAAAACAAATCAGATCTCCCATTTGATCTTGAAATCCCATTACGAGGCATCTACTCAGAAGAAGAAAAAATCATTTTATCATAAGGACATTTGTACCAGACTATTTATTTGAGACCAATTTATAGTCACCATAATGTGGAAACCTAACTGTGAAACCTAACTGGCCATAAACCCAGGAACAGATTAACAGAGTGTGGCATATGTATCCCATGGAATACTATATGGTCATTAAAAAAGATGGAGGCTTTACATCTTTTGTATTAACCTGGATAGAGTTGGAACACATTCTTCTTAGTTAAGTAGCACAAGAATGGAGAAGCAAGAATCAAATGTACTCAATTAAAATATGAAGCCAGTAAATGATCTAATACATGTTCACATAAGAGAAAAACTCAAATCAATTCAAGCTGGGGGGCAGGGGAATGAGGAGGGGGAGACGTGAGGAGGGAGGGAGATGGATATGCTCCTACTTATGGGCACAGTGTTAGTGGGTATGGCACACCTCTTGGGGGCGGGACACAATAAGAGGGACTTTACCTAATAAATGCAAACATCGTGACCTAATTCTTTATACCCTCAATTAACCTGAAACACTAAAGAAAAGAAAATAATTCAAAAACCTACTATAAGAATAATTCTACTGTTATATAATAAAGGTAGATTTTCTGCAGTAGAAAAAATCTGTGCTCTTCATTAAATTGTTTTTTAGCATTGGTATTTTAAAAGATTTTTCCTAATCCTGAGTTTCTCCAGTGCTAACAATCACTGTTATGTTTAGAGTGACAATATGGTCCTCACACACAAAAATGTAGGATTACAATACTTTTATCTCTAATATGAAAAACTTATGAGGTGGAAGTCATTGTGGTTATATCTGAAATAAGTAAAATGTGTATTAGAAAATCTAGACATTGAATCCAGATCACTCATTGATAGATAAGATTTGAACTAAAATCCCAAAGCTCTTTTAATCAAATGAGACTACAAAGCTGATTAGCTAATCAAGAAAAAAATAACAAATGTCTCCCTTCAAAGGGCTTCTCACATTTAGTTTTCGTTTTCTTTTTATTTATTTATTTTTTGAGATAGTGTTTCACTTTTCACCCTCGGTAGAGTACTGTAGCATCACAGCTCACAGTAACCTCAAACTCTTGTGCTTAAGTGATTCTTTTGCCTCAGCTACAAGTAACTGGGACTACAGGCACCTGCCACAATGCCCGGCTATTGTTTTGTTGTTTACCAGGCCCTGGCTGGGTTCGAATCCACCAGCCCCCATGCATGTGGCTGGCACCCTAACCACTGAGCTACAGGTGCCAAATCTCACATTTAACATTGAATATAAAGATTAAATTATTTAACATTTAATTCATGTCAAAGATCAAATTCAATCCTCAACTTTCTTTGTCTCAAAAAAACAAACAAACAAACAAATAGACATCTTGGTGATGTGCACCTATAATCCCAGCTACTTGGGAGGCTGAGGAGGGAAGATTGCTTGACCCCAGGTGTTTGAGGTTGTAGTGAGCTATGATAATGCCACTACACTCAAACCTAGGAAAAGAGTGGGATACTGTCTCAATAACAAATAAAATAAAATGTCCAGTGCATGAGCAGAAAAAGCAGTTTTGTTTTGTTTTATTTATTTGAGAACAGTATTTCCGGGGCAATTATATTTAATTTTTGTAGATAAAAAACCATTAACTTGGTAGTTAGTAGACCTGCACTCTTGGCTCTTTTCTAAAGTTGTGGATAATTGGCCAAACAGGCTGTTCCAAGAAGTCAGTTTGCAGTAC
>CAUYQV010154021.1:0-29942 GCA_963574575.1 Galagoides demidoff | reverse complement strand
CAGGCGCCCGCCACAACACCCGGCCATTTTTTGGTTGCAGCCATCATTGTTGTCTGGCGGGCCCGGGCTGGGGATTCGAACCCGCCACCTTAGGTGTACGTGGCTGGCGCCTTAGCCGATTGAGCCACAGGCGCCGAGCCTAAGTAGCTTAGTTCTAATGTCATCGTGGAGCTTGGTCATTTAACTGCCCCTTATCGTCAGTGACTGACAGATCACTTGCTTAACTTGTTGTGCAACCGCCAAGCCAAGCTGTTTTCTTCTCCTTCGCTTTTTTTTTTTTTTTCCTGAGACAGAGCCTCAAGCTGTTGCCCTGGGTAGAGTGCTGTGGTGTCACAGCTCACAGCAACCTCCAACTCCTGGGCTGAAGTGATTCTCTTGCCTCAGCCTCCCAAGTAGCTGGGACTACAGGCGCCCACCACAATGCCGGGCTATTTTTTGGTTGTAGTTGTCATTGTTTGGCAGGCTGGGGCCGGATTTGAAACCATCAGTTCTAGTGTATGTGGCTGACGCCTTAGCCGCTTGAGCTACAGGCACCACCCTTCTCCTTCACTTTTGATTTTGTTGAGTGTCTATTCAATTTAGGCACTCTCAGCTCGTATTTGCATCTCTTCCATTCTCCACAAAGCAGTCTGGGATTGCCTTAACATGTACACTCGTTTGCTGTCCTTTCTGGTTTAAACCTCTCCACTGGCTTCTTCCCAAAGTCCACAGAGAAAATACAACTTCCTCTCCAAAGCCAACAAGGCAGGATCAGGCCTTCCAGATCCTCCCCCACTATTCAGGTCTCAAATCAAAGTCATTTCCACAGCAAGACTCTGAGACTGTTGTATGTATCTCTTATTTGTCTAACAGAGTTGCTGTCTTTTGTGTGACCCTGAGCAGCCTGTAAAACTTAGTTGCCTTGGACCTGCCCGCCTCTGGTTCAACCCTCCCTCTCACCAACCTGCCAACTATCTCCTGCCTCAGGCCCTTTGCACTTCCTGTTCTCTACTCTCATGGGTGACTTCTCAATCATTTGATTTTGGTTCAGATTTTATCCCCATCAAAGAGGCCCTTTGTGGTAGTCTGAATAATGGAATTCCCTGGGCCCCCAATAAAAGACGTCTACATCCTAATTCCCTGGAACCTGAGTGTGTTACTTCATGTGACCAAGGGGACTTTGCAGATGGGATTAGATTTAAAAGTCTTGAGATGGGGAGATAATTCCGGGTTATCTGGTGGGTTAATGTAATCACAAGAGTCCTTGCAAGAGGTATACTGGAGTCAGCATCAGAGAAGGTGAAGACAGAGGCAGTGACTGGAGTGATGGGCTTTGAAGCTGAAGAAAGGGACCATGAGCCAAGGGATTCAGGTGGCCCCTAGAAGCTGAAAAAAGCAAGAAACAGATCCTCCCTTAGAACCTCCTGAAGGGATGCAGCCTGACAACATCTTAACTTTAGCCCACTGAAACTGTTTTGGAACTTCTGATCTCCAGAACTCTAAGAGAATAAATTCATGGGAGGCGCCTGTGGCTCAGTGAGTGGGGCCCCGGCCCCATATACTGAGGGTGGTAGGTTCGAACCCAGCCCTGGCCAAACTGCAACAAAAAATAGCCGGGCGTTGTGGCGGGCACCTGTAGTCCCAGCTACTTGGGAGGTTGAGGCAGAAGAGTCACCTAAGCCCAGGAGTTGGAGGTTGCTGGAGCGACTCCACTGCACTCTACCGAGGGTGAAAAAGTGAGACTCTGTCTCTACAAAAAAAAAAAAAAAAAAAAAAGAGAGAGAATAAATTCATGATGTTGTAGGTCGCCAAGTGCACAATGCTAAGAAAGCCAATACCCATTCCTTCACCACCCCACCTCTGTGCCAGGCAGAGTCTAATCTTCCCTTCTCCTTTTCATTTCATTGTTGCTTAAGTATCCTACAAATGGAACAGGCTCGTTTTGTTTTGTTGTTTGTTTTGAGACATAGTCTCACTCTGTCACCTTGAGAAGGGTGCTCTGGTGTCATAGCTCACAGCAACCTCAAACTCTTGGGCTCAGGTGATTGTCTTGCGTCAGCCTGCCAAGTAGCTGAGACTATAGGCATCGGCCACAATGCTCGGCTATTATTTTTAGAGATGGGATCTCTCTCTTGCTCAGGCTGATCTTGAACTCCTGAGCTCAAGCAATCCACCCACCTCAGCCTCCCAAGTGCTAGGATTACAGGCGTGAGCCACTGCACCTGGATTTTCCCTTTCGTTTTTTGAGACAGAGTCTCACTTTGTTGCTCAGGCTGAAGTGTCATCATGGCTCACTGCAATCTCACATTCCTGGGTTCAAGTGATCCTCCTGCCTCAGCCTCCTGAGGTGGGACTACAGGGGCCCCCCTACAACACCTGGCTGGTTTTTCTGTTTTTAGGTTAGATGAGGTCTCACTCTTGCTCAGGCTGGTCTTGAATTCCTGAGCTCAAGGGATCCTCTCCTCTGCTTCCCAGAGCGTTAGGATTACAGATGTGAGCCACGGTGCCCAGCCAAATGGAATTGGTTTCTGGGCTCGGCGCCTGTGGCTCAAGTGACTGAGGCACCAGCCACATACACCTAAGGTGGTGGGTTCAAATCCAGCCCGGACCCGCCAAACAACAATGATGGCTGCAACCAAAAAATAGCCTGGCATTGTGGCGGGCGCCTGTGGTCCCAGCTACTTGGGAGGCGGAGGCAGGAGACTCGCTTGAGCCCAGGAGTTGGAGTTGCTGTGAGCTGTGATATCACGGCATTCTACCCAGGGGGACAGCTTGAGGCTCTGTCTCAAAAAAAAAAAAAAAAATTGGTTTCTGATCACAATGCCAGTCTGTCCTCCAGAAACTTGCAGCCAATTCCCAGTCTAAACTACAGCAAGGGAGGTGGGCACTGCTCCCTGCTCCTGGCTTTGGGACCACAGAGAGGTCTCCTTGGGCCTGCTAACCTAGAGTAGACATTTGGTCACACCTGATCCCATGACCTGTTGTTGTTTGAGATGGAATGTCTCCCTGTCATCCAGGCTAGAGTGCAGTGGCACAATCATAGCTCACTGCAGCCTTGAACTCCTGGGCTCAAGCGATTCTCCTAGCTAAACCTCCCAAAGTACTGTGATTATAGGCATGATCCAATGTGTGTGGCCAAGGCTTATCTTCAGATTTAAAAAACAGAAGTCTTGGCTCGGTGCCTGTAGCTCAGTGGTTAGGATGCCGGCCATATCCACCGGGATTGGCGGGTTCAAACTCGACCGGGGCCTGCTAAACAACAATGACAACTACAACAAAAAAATAGCTGTGGCGGGCACCTGTAGTCCCAGCTACTTGGAGGCTGAGGCAGGAGAATTGCTTAAGCCCAAGAGTTTGATGTTGCTGTGAGCAGTAACACCATGACACTCCACTGAGGGCAACATAGTGAGACTCTGTCTCAAAAAAATAAAAAATAAATAAATAAAAACAGAAGTATTTAATTATCTATTTAAAATTAAGAGCACACCTATTACAGGTGCGAGATTTTTAAAACTTGGAAGTTTTATTTTGATTATCTGGTACCGCTTAATAAAGCATTCCACATGAAGTGGTATAAGATGATGACAACCTATGATCATTATCACACACTGTTCTGGGGATGACTGGGATCATCAAGGCAGTTCTTGCACTTGGGGTCAGCCACAGTTAAGGGCTTCCAGAAAGCTTGCTCATTCAGACTGTCAGTTGGATCTGGTTTGGGCTGGGGCCTCTGAGGCTGTCAGCTAGAACACTCTGTGGAGTACCTCCCCGTGGTCTGGGCTTCTTCCCAACAGGGCAGGAACATGAGTTCCATGAGAGCTAGTTGGAAGTTGTATCATCTTTGGTGACTCAGCGGCAGAAGCCACAGAGCCTCACTCGCACCACATTTCATACATTCAAAGCCAGGCAGCAAGAAGGTACAACTTCAAGGCCACATTGTTAAAAAGGGGCTAGAAGTATAGTTTTCCTCTATTCTTTCCCCTTCTTTCTTGGGATAAAAATATAGCCACCACATTGAAGGGGAAGAAAATTATCTTTCTTTCACTTTTTTGGCGTCCCCTCACCCTGCAGTAAAAATCACATAACAAAATTTACCATCCTCACCATTTTTTTTTTTGAACAGAGTCTTACTATGTCACCCTGTGTGGAGTGCCGAGGTGTCACAGCTCACAGCAACCTCAAACTTTTGAGGGTAAGTGATTCTCTTGCCTCAGTCTCCCAAGTAGCTGAGACTACAAGCACCTGCTACAACGCCAGCCATTTTTCGGTTGTAGTTGTCATTGTTGTTTGGCAGGCCAGGCTGGATTCGAACCCATCAGCTCCGGCGTATGTGGCTGGTGCCTTAGCTGCTGACCTACAGGTGCCGAGCCCATCTTAACCATTTTTTTCGTAGTTTTTGGCCGGGGCTGGGTTTGAACCCACCACCTCTGGCATATGGGGCCAGCACCCTTATTCCTTTGAGCCACAGGTGCTGCCCCATCTTAACCATGTTTAAGTGTAAGTTCAGTAGTATTTAGTGTATCCACATTGCTGTGAGACAGCTCATAACTTTTTCATCTTGCAGAATGCAGACAGAAAAGTCTGTCCCCATTAGACAACTTTCCATTCCTACCTCTCTCCCCACCCCACCTCCCTGGTTTTCACCATTCTGTTTTCTCTAGATATCTCATAATTGTCTATTACTCATTTTTTCTAACTGGCTTATTTTGCTTAGCATAATGTCCTCAAGGTTCATTCATACTATAGCTTGTGACAGGATTTCTTTCCTTTTTTAAGGCTCAATCATATTCTGTTGTACATATATACCACATTTTGTTTGTCCATTTATGCATCATTTTGGCTATTGTGGAGAATCCTGCTATGAACATGAGTGTGTAAATATCTCTCAGAGACCCAGCTTTCAATTCTCTCTCTCTTTCTTTTTTTGAGACAGAGTCTCACTCAGTTGCCCTGGGATTGAGTGCTGTAACATCATAGCTCACAGCAACTTCAAACTCCTGGGCTCAAGCAATCCTCTTGTCTCAGCCTCCTGAGTAGCTGGGACTACAGGCACCTGCCACAAGGCCCGGCTATTTTTAGAGACGGGGTCTTGCTGTTGCTGAGGCTGGTCTTGAACTTGTGAACTCAAGCAATCTGCTCACCTCAGCCTCCCATAGTGCTAGGATTACTTTCAATTCTCTTGGATACATACTTAGAAGTGGGATTTCTGGATCATATGGTAATTCTCTTTCTTTTCTTTCCCACAATGAATAATTTCCATTTCACCTTGCATTGCACATTCCCACCAACAGTGCTCAGGGAGTCCCGGCCCCCACATTCTCACCAATATTTGTTTCTTTTTGTTATTTATTTATTTAGAGACAGAGTCTCACTTTTTTCTCCTGGTAGAATGCCGTGCCATCATAGCTCACAGTAACCTCAGACTCTTGGGCTTAAGCTAGAGGCTCTCAACCTTCTTAATGTTGCGACCCGTTAATAAGTTCCTGTGGGTCATAACCCACAGGTTGAGAACCACTGGTTTAAGCCATTCTCGTGCCTCAGCCTCCCGAGTAGCTGGGAGTATAGGTACCCGCCACAATACCTGGCTATTTTTAGAGACAGGGTCTTGCTGTTGCTTAGGCTGGTCTCCAACCTGTGAGCTCAAGCAATCTACCTGCCGTGGCCTCCCAGAGTGCTGGGATTACAGGTGTGAGCCACCGCGCTTGGCCTTTTAAAAATTTTTTTGATAGTGCATGAGGTGATGTCTCACTGAGGTTTCAATTTGCATTTGTCTTTCTTTTCTTTTTTGTAGAGACAGACTTTCACTTTATTGCCCATGGTCGAGTGCCATGGCATCACACAGCTCACAGCAACCTCCAACTCCTGGGCTTAGGTTGTTCCCTTGCCTCAGCCTCCCGAGTACCTGGGACTACAGGCGCTTGCCACAATGCCCGGCTATTTTTTTGTTGCAGTTCAGCCAGGGCTGGGTTCGAACCCGCCTCCCTCAGTATATGGGGCTGGCACCCTACTCACTGAGCCACAGGTGCCACCCAGGCTCTACTTTTTTCTTTTTTTAATAAAGAAATGTCAGAGAATGTCACAGGTACTTTAATGCCATCACTGTATAAAAGAGATTTTGGCAAAAACTAAGTCTCCCTCCCTAGTGGCAGCCTCTGTTACTAGTTTCTGTATGCCTTCTGGATATTTTCTTTGCAGCTTTTTGATGTAAAGTTTCTATAGAAAATTGTATAGAGTTTGTTTTTATGCAAAATGAACTTAGAAATGAACCTGGGCCATGACTGATCTCTGGGGCCTCCATATCCCCATTGGTAACGGAGGGAGTTGGGGTGGCTAATTCCTAATCTCCAGTTCTGTCCTAGGGGAACACAGGACACTCCTTGGACCTCCTTTTATCTTATCTTTACTTCTTAATCTTTCTGAAGATTCTATCTTGACTTGAAAGGTTTTCTTCCTCCCTTCCTTTCTTTCTTTTATAGAAAATATCTTTTTCTATTTTTTATTGTTTGGGATTCATTGAGGGAGGTTCTTTCTTTTTTTTTTTTTTTTTTTTTGCAGTTTTTGGCCAGGGCTGGGTTTGAACTCGCCACTTCTGGCATACAGGGCTGGTGCCCCTACTCCTTTGCGCCACAGGCGCTGCCCTAAGAGAGGTTATTTCTTTTTTTTGTTTTTTGTTAGGTAGAGACAGAGTCTCACTTTATGGTCCTTGGTAGAGTGCTGTGCCATCACAGCTCACAGCAACCTCCAGTTCCTGGGTTTAGGAGATTCTCCTGCCTCAGCCTCCCGAGTAGCTGGGACTCCAGGCACCCGCCACAATATTTTTTTTGTTGCAGTTCGACTGTGGCCAGGTTTGAACCTGCCACCCTGGGTATATGGGACTGGCGTTCTACTCACTGAGCCACAGGCGCCGCCTGGGAGGTTATTTCTTAAAGAAGGCTGTTTGCTTTTAACAGTGCCAGAGTTACTGTTCTGGGGAGAACACAAGAGTTCTTGTTTTGTTCCCTTTAAATAAGAACTCAGTTCCTTTTGTCAGTGCTATACTGAGCAGAACTTTAATTTCAGTTCTTTATTTTTTCAGAAATTCCAAAGAATGTAAAATGAGGTGACAGGAAGAACTCCAAATTGCTGCCCTAGTCAAATTCTTCAATCTGAGATTCATGTCCACAGGGTACAGTTTCAGATGACAAGGAGGCCTAAGGGGGGCAGTGTGGGGGAGATTTCCAATTGTTCTCTAATCATTAGTCTCCTTGTCCTGTTAGTCTTAGAGTCCCTAATGTTCAGAGGGACATGTGGCGGCCTGAGTAAAGAAAGGTGAAGTTCTCCAGCTTCCATCAAAGGTGGGTGTGACTTTGGGCCAGGCTGGTGGCTCATGCCTGTAATCCTAGCACTCCAGGAGGCTGAGGCAGGCGGATTGCCAGAGCTCAGGAGTTTGAGACCCGCCTGAGCCCTCGTCTCTAAAAATAGCCAGGTGTTGTGGTGGGCGCCTGTAATCCCAGCTACTTGGGAGGCTGAGGCAAGGGAATCGCTTGAGTCCAAGAATTTGAGGTTGCTGTGAGCTGTGTGACGCAGCCACGGCACTTTACCAAATATTTTAATTAATTATAAAGCTAGAGTATTATTAGATACAGTTGGTCCTACGGAAGAAATGGGCAGACTGAGCAATGCCAAAAGAGAGAAACTCCAGAAGGAGATCCATGTATATAGAAGAACTGGTATGTAAAAACTAGTTGCTTCAATCCCCGGGAAAAGGATTGGAAATACAGTGGCTTGGGAATAACTGGATCTTTTCCCTATTCCACAGCTGAAAACAAATTAATTCTAAGTGAGGCAAAGATCTAACAATAAAAACACTGGAAAAGAATGTGGATTTAAAGAAAATCCTTGATCTGGGAGATTTTTCTGAATATGACACGTGTATATTTTAAAAAATATATATATATAGCCAATATACATTTAAAATTTTTACTTGGGCTTGGTGCCCATAGCACAGTGGTTACAGTGCCAGTCACATAACTGGTTTGAACCCAGTCCTGGCCAGCTAAACAACAATGAGAACTGCAACAAAAAATAGCCGGGTGTTATGGCAGGCACCTGTAGTCCCAGCTACTTGGGAAGCTGAGGCAGGAGAACCTCTTGAGCCCAAGAGTTTGAGGCTGCTGTGAGCTGTGATACCACGGCACTCTACCGAGGGCAGCATAGTAAGATTCTGTCTCAAAAAATAAATAAATAAATAAACAAAATTTTTACTTGAGTAGTTTTAAACTTTGCATTATAATATTATAAGACCTTATAAACATATTATTGGTATAATGATATCATAATATGATATTATAATATGTTTATAAGGTATTATAATATCATGCAGGTAGCAGATCCCAGGTCCAGGGAGGGATGTGCAAAAACCTGCTGGCCACAAAACATCGTGTTGTGCGGGGGGTGGGGGGGTGGGGTGGGGGGGGGGATGGAGAGGTGAAGAATGGTGACCAGCAGATGCTGCTGGTAGTGGCAGGTATGAAGTGGAGCCTTGAGAGGTTTAAAGCTCTGGGAAATTATGGTTCCCCTTCCCAAAGATGCGTGGTAGTCCCTCATTATCCATCATGGTTTTGCTTCCCATAGTTTCAGTTACCAGTCGTCAACTGTGATCTGAAATACTACATACAGTAAGAGAGAGAGAGAGAGGGAGCCCACATTCATATAACTTTCATTATAGCATACTGTTAAATTGCTCTATTTTAGTATTGGTTATTGTCATTAATCTCTTACTAAGTTATAAATCAAATTTTATATAGGGGCTGGGCAAAGTGGCTTATGCCTGTAATCCTAGCTACTCTGGGAGGTGGTGACAGGAGGGTGGCTTGAACCCAGGAGTTGAAGACCAACCTGAGACTCTGTCTCTACTGAAAAAGAAAAATTGCCAGGTATTATGGGCAGAGGGGGCAGCTGTGGTTCCAGCTACTATGAGGCTGAGGCAGGAGGATCGCTTGAGCCCAGGAGTTCAAGGTTGCTGTGAGTTGTGATCACATGACTGCACTCCAGCTAGGGCAACAGAGGAGACCCCATCTCTGAAAAAAAAGAAAAAGACAGCTGTGACCTGGATCAGCAGTTTTCAAAATGTGGTCCCTGAACCATCAGCTTCAACATCTTGAAGGGGGCACTTGCTAGAAATGAAAAATTATTAGGCCCATCCATACCTACAGAATGAGGCACTCTGGGGGTGGGAAGGGCTATGTGGATTTCACAAACCCATCAGGTGGTTCTGATGTTTGCTCAAGGGTCAGAACCACTGGGCTGAGCTAAACGAAGGTGGTAAAGAGGATGCATCAGTCCGCTGGAGCTGCTGTAACCAAGTGCTACAAACTGCGCAGCTTAGAACACTAGAAATTTATTTCTTACCGTTCTGGAAGCCGCATGTCTGAAATCAAGGTGTCGACACTAATCACTAAGATGAGAGGCTGAGCTCCTGCCAAAGCCTCCAGGGGAAGTTCCTTCCTTGCATCTCCAGCTTCCTGTGGCTTTAGCAATCCCTGGCATCACCCGGAATGTGGGCTATAACTCCCATCTCTACCTAAGCCAACATGGGCACAAGACAGTCTCTTCTCCACGACATCTCCCCTTCTGATAAGGACGCTCACCCTAATCCAGTGTGCCCTCTTAATTTAATTCTATATACACAGACCCTATTTCCAGGTAAGGTCACATTCACAGGCACCTGGGGTTGGAGCACAATTCTGCCCACCACAGATGGGAGAAGTGAAGCAATTCTGGAAATATCAAAATGAGAGAAATCTCATCTTAGTGATTAGCATGCGTGTGTGTGTGTGTGTGTGTGTGTGTGTGTGTGTGTGTGTGAGAGAGAGAGAGAGAGAGGTAGTATAAAAATAGTATAAAGAGTATGGTATAATATAGTATAGTCTATAGAAGTAGTATAAAGAGAAAAAGAATTCGAATGCCCTGCTATTGTTACACAAATAACAAAGCACAGAGTAAAGTTCGTGTTTTTTTTCTTTCTGAATGAGTTCTCTTAGGATAATATTTCAGGAACTTTGTTCTAAGATCTTGGTAAACACATTGCTGAAATGAACTTCTTGCCAGAAGACCTTTCTTGCTTCCCTGTAGGGCTGGGTTGCAGAAGGAGGAGCCAGGAAGCCCCCCTCCTTCCTATACATGCTCCAGACCCTGCCACTGAAGATTGCACTAATTCCAGGTTGGAGCAACACTTTAAAGCCAAGTTCAAGGCCCCAAGGTCTGGGAGCATCTGAAGCTGCTCTAGATCTTTTGCCTCCAGAGAAAAGATAGTATCAGAGGCAGGCTGGGACCCGTCTTGGTGAGGAGAATCCATCATGGTGGGAGTCTCTCAAGCATTTGTCCCTCTGGAAGATTCTGCTCCAGTTAGTATTTGATGGGGCTTGAGGAAACGCAGATTGTCTGATTCATAGGTGGGATGAGGACTGCCAATCTGTATTCCTATCCAGTCCTCAGGCTGCCTGGTGGAGGAGAGTTTCAAAGCGACACCAACCTTTGTGTCCCACCCCAGGCCCTGGGAGATTTCCCAAGATGGGGCACAAGAGCCAGCCCCCCGCCCTGGAATTTTATTGTTTATTTGTCTCACTCTGTTGCGCAGGCTAGAATGCCCTGGTGTCAGCCTAGCTCACAGCAACCTCAAACTTCTCTGGGCTAAAGCCATCTTCCTGCCTCCACCCCCGAAGTAGCTGGGTCTACAGGTGCTCGCCACAACACCTGGCTAATTTTTCCATTTTTGGTAGAGATGGGGTCTGGCTCTTGCTCTGGCTGGTCTCAAACTCTTGAGCTCAAGAAATCCACCCACCTTGACCTCCTAGAGTGCTGGGATTCCGGGTATGAACCCCCATGTCTGGCTTCCTCCTAGGGATTCTAGTCAATGGTCAAAATTAAGGTGCATAGCTGGACTCCCTTCTGGCCATCTATGTTGGTTAAGATACTGTTACATCAGATGAGCCTTTCCTGGCTCCCCCCAGGTAGGGTCAGGCTCCGCATCCCCTCATTCATTCATCCATTGAATCCACTGGTGCTGGAGATGCAGCTGTGAGCACAGCCAAGGTCTTCAGTCTCATGACGCTTTTATACATTAGCATGGTCTGGAGAAGACAGCAAAAACCCAGACTGGATAATGTCAGGGTGAGATGAACATAAAACAGGATGGCATCATAAAGAGCATTGCGTTAGATGGGTTGGTCAGGGGAGGCCTCTCCAAGGAGATGACACCGGAGCTGCACCTTGAAGGAGCCTCTGTGGAGACCTTGTGAACATGAAGAGTGTTTAAAGCAGAGGGGACAGCATGTGCCAAGGGCCTGCGGTGGGCACAAGATGAACATGTTGGAAGATCCACAAGAAGCCAGGGGGCTGCAACTCAGGAAGGGAGGGAGAGAGAGAGCAGGGAAAGGGACCTCGTGGGCCGCAGGGAAGGATCTGGAATTTAGACTCCTCCAAGGGAAGCCAACACTGGGGTTTAAGCAGGAAGAAACCCGATCCCTTTTGCTTTGAATAAAGGTCCACTCTGAGACCTCTGTAATGTATCCTCCTTGAAGAGAATTTCTTTCCCTGAGAGTGTGCTTCTCAGATTCCTTGCAGACTCATCGGCGTGAGAGTAATAGCTTTGTCTCCACTGGTCTGTTACCTGTATGAGGCCATGGCTGATGCACACCTGTGTCCTGTTTTCCCCAGAGGAAATGTTCAGTCAACATAGTCTGACAAATGACCCTGCGAGTAGGTGTCCAGTCCCTGCTCTAACAGGAAACTTGGCTGCCATCAACTGCGCCCAAAAGGTATCAGTGTCGGCTCGGTGCCTGTGGCTCAATCGGCTAAGGCGCCAGCCACCTAAACCTAAGGTGGCGGGTTCGAATCCCCAGCCTGGGCCCGCCAAACAACAATGATGGCTGCAACCAAAAAATGGCCGAGTGTTGTGGCGGGCACCTGTGGTCCCAGCTACTTGGGAGGCGGAGGCAGGAGACTCGCTGGAGCCCAGGATTTGGAGGTTGCTGTGAGCTGTGATGCCATGGCACTCTACCCAGGGGGATAGCTTGAGGCTCCGTCTCAAAAAAAAAAAAAAAAAAAAAAGGTATCAGTGTCCACTGCATTCCAAAGAATAATTTTGGAGCCTGCCTTTATGTGGGGTCCAGCCAGCCCTGCCACACACCGCAGCCTGGAGCCTAAGAACAGTTTCCCCTTCAGGAGAGAAACTGGCAGTTATGCTGCTCTACCTTGAATGAAATTTTTTTAAAAGGGCAAAGGCATTTCCTAATCTAAAGGCGTCTTTGTACTCATGTTGGCATCAGGAGTGCTGTCAGTGGCTGTCTTCTTGCTCCAATGTTGTTGAGGGGTGTTCCTGGGCCTGGGGAGGTGGGGGGCCCTGGGCAGAGGAGGTTGGTGTTGGAGAGGGTAGTTGTCTAGGCAGGAAAGAAAATGTTGCTCTGGTAGGAAAATTGGCAAAACAGATGGGTACTTGCTGCACGTCCAGCTGCTTAGCTCAGCGGAGGCATGAAAACCCGGCTTTCATTTAAAGCGCCAGTGTGTGCGTCAGGCCCACACACGGTGAGAGGTGAAGTGGTTCTCTTAGCAAGTGAAGCCTGAAAATTCAGCTCAAATTCCAATAAACCAGAGCACACAAACTTCAGACCTGGAAACAAAAGCTCAAAGAAAGGGAGAGGGAGGAGAGAGACTCAGAACACGGGCCTTCTGTGTCCTTTCAGATACTGTCGGGAAAGCTGTGGCCAGCCTCAGGCCACTGTTACATGCCACATTTCAGTTCCTTGGACACACGAAGTTCGCTCCAGCCTCTGGGCCTTTCCATGTGCTGTGCCCACCGCCTGCAATGTTATCTCTGGGCCTTCATTTACTTCTCTCCTCAAATGTTACCTTCCCAGAGAAGCCCCAGCCTCCCTCGCTCTCTGTATCAAACCACTCCTGTTTTGTTTCTTTCTCAGCATTTGACACTGTCTGAAATTATTGTTCGCTTTTTCTTGGACTTACTTTGTGTCTGTTTCCACTCCCCGGAATGCACCTCTAGAGAAGAAAGGTCCTGTCTCCCGAATGCCAGTGCCCAGAACAGTCCGGGCATACAGAAAATGCTCAGTAAATATTCACTGGATGAAGAAATCAATAAAGCTGTTGATTGTGGCTGTTGGCTACTGGCCAGAGGGTTTTATATCTGCATCTATTGAGACGCTTTTGATTGAAAGTACTAGAAAGCAGCAACCCAAGTGGTTTAACGATGAAGAAGTTTAATACTTCCACATAAGAGGAAGTCCTGCAATGGAGCTGCTTCAGGACTCTCAGTTCCTGTGATCGAGGACATCAGTGGGAAGTCAGGTTCTTTCTGTCTCTGAGCTTCGGAGCTTTCTGCTTTGCAAGGTGGCGTCTTGTCTATGTGGGATGACGTCCAACAGAAGTGCGGGAAGAATCTCTTTTTATCAGCCAGATCTTTCCCAGAATTCCCTAAGCATATGCTGCCTACATCTTATTGACCAGAACTGAGTCACATGTCCACCCCTGATAGGGAGTCAGGCTCCCCTTTTTTGAGCATCTGTGGCTGCTGGGAGGAAGGTAGATCCTCTGTCTTCAAGAAAGGAGAGACTGAGGCAGCACTGGCCACATACACCGATGGTGGCAGGTTCGAACCCAGCCTGGGCAAGCTAAACAACAATGACAACTGCAACAACAACAACAACAACAACAAAATAGCTGGGCTCTCCCCCTCTCTTCTCCTCCCCTCTCCTTCCTCTTCACTTTCCTCCTCTCTCTCTCCCTCCTTTCTCTTCTCTTTTCTCTCCTCCTTTGTGCTGCTCTGCAGCCTCCCTCCCTAATAAAAAAAAAAAAGGGTGGTGCCTGTGTCTCAAAGGAGTAGGGTGCTGGCCCCATATGCTGGAGGTGGCGGGTTCAAACCCAGCCCCGGCCAAAAACTGCCAAGAAAAAAAAATAGCCAAGCATTGTGGTGGGCACCTGAAGTCCCAGCTACTTGGGAGGCTGAGGCAAAAGAATCACTTGAGCCCAAGAGTTTGAGGTTGCTGTGAGCTGTGATGCCACCAAGGGCAACATAGTGAGACTCTGTCTCAAAAAAAAAAAGAAAGGAGAAGCTGGAAGAGAAGTAATTTTGGAAAGGTAACCAGTGGTATCTGTCATCACACATGTTACATTTCATCTTCACAAAAACTCTGTAAAGTATTGTTTGTTTCCCTCAGCAAGTCACAAGCATTTGACTCCCTCATGGATCATCTTTTAACATCTCACTTAAACAATAATAATAGAATAATCATCATAATATTGTGATAATCAGAAATCACTATTTTGTTGATGGCTTCTTTAGTTTTAAAACAAAAAGAATAAATTTCTATTTTAAAGATGGATGTTTAACGCCAGGCATGGTGGCTCACACCTGTAATCCTAGTACTCTGGGAGGCCGAGGAGGGTAGATTGTCTGAGTTCACAGGTTCGAGACCAGTCTGTGCAAGAGCGAGATCTTGTCTATAAAAATAGCCAGGTGTTGTGGTGGGTGCCTGTAGTCCCAGCTACTTGGGAGGCTGAGGCAAGAGAATCACTTAAGCTCAAGTTTGAGGTTGCTGTGAGTTATGACACCACAGCACTACTGAGGACGACATAGTGAGACTTTGTCTCAAAAAAGAAAAATGGATATTTATTCAAATTTATTGAAATTGTGTATGTGTGTGCATGTTAGAGGCATTAGGATTTTCTGAACTGAACTCCATGGGGAATACAATATTTATTGAAAAGTAAATACATATAATTGTGCTAATTTAAAACTTACATATATAAATATTTTATTAAAACTCATCCGCAGCAATTCTTTAGTACAAGGATTGGCAAACATTTCTGTAAAGTGCCAGATAATAAATATTTTACGCTTTTTGGGCCATAGGAGCTCTGTCAACGGAGTTGCTGTTATAACATGAACGCAGCCATAAACTATGCATAATGAATAAGCATGGCTGTGTTCCAATAAAACTTTATCTACAAAACAAAGCTGGGGGCCAGGTTTGGCCTGTAGGCTATAGTTTGCCAACTCCTGGTTTAGAACTTAGAGCAATAAAGACTATTTCAAGGGAAATATTTATCACTGACATTTTTTAGCATGCTGGCACATGGTGATAATGAGAAACAGACTGACCTTGAGTGGATTTTATTACTGTTAAATTCTTTACAGACTGTTCACAGATCCACCCTGATACACCTCTTTCATCCCTCCTTCATAGAGGGCACCCAGGTCTTGACGGAGTTAAGCAACTTTTTCAGATATCCAGGCTTCATTGGCCAGAGCTTGATCTCTTGGGTGCTCTTTCCAGCATCTCCTTTCCCTTTTCAGAGGCAGCTCCTCTAAGGGACAGATTCTGGGTCTGTGTCTGTGTCACTCAGGGAAGCTGACAAAGGCTCCCTGAGTCACATTTACCAGAACTTTTGTCTTCTTTCTTTCTGGCCAGGGAGTGACGAAATCCCAAAGGGTGGTCTTGGCAACAGCTGGAGGCTCCCAGGACCTTTACCTTCTGGTTGCAGGTTGTAGAGGACATTCCGAAAGGCATGTTGGTACCTGGATCCACTTATCCTCCCTGAGTCTTCCCTGCCCACTTCTTCTTTTTTTTTTAAATGTTAATTTTATTACATTTTGACCCACAAGGACACATCATCTTTTTTTGACTGGGGCTGGGTTTGAACCTGCCACCTCCAATATATGGGGTTGGCGCCCTACTCCTTGAGCCACAAGCACCACCCTCTACCTGCCCACTTCTTATCTGCCTCCTTCCTGGTTCTTGATCAAAGACCAACTCTCAAGTTGCTTCTTCATTGCTCAGTTTCCCTCAAGTCTCCCCAGACATTTCTGGAAGCTTTGACCTCAAAACCTGCCTGTTGTGGGAGACTCCTACCATGTCTGGCTCATTCTTATGTTGTTGTGTAGTTAGTTTGTTTTTACTATTTTAACCATTTCTAAGTGTACATTTCTGTGGCATTAAGTACACCCATATCATTGTACAAAAATCACCTCCCTCCATCCCAGAACTTTCTCATCTTGTAAAACTGAAACCCCAGACCCAGGAATCAACAACTTCCTGCTCTTCTTCCTCCCTGGCCCCTGGATCCACCATTCTACTTTCTGTCTCTGTATGAGGCTGATGACTCTACAGATCTCCTATAAGTGAAATCATACAATATTTGTCATTTGGGTCTGGCTTATCTCACTCAACATAGCGTCCTCAAGTTTCATACGTGCTGTAACCTGTGTCAGAATTTCCTTCCTCTTTCAGGCTGAATAATATTCCATAGGATGGACAGAGCACATCTCGTTTACCCATCATCTACTGATGGACACGGGGGTGGTTCCACTTCTTAGCCACTGCAAAGAGCTTTGCCAAATCTCTTCAAGATCCTGTTTTTGTATCTTTTGGGTATGCATCCTGGAGTGAAATAGCTGCATCATATGGTCATCATTCTCTTAAGTTTTTGGAGAACCTCTATCCTGTTCAATGCTCCTCACTTCCTTACCCATAGTTCATTCTTTTTTTTTTTTTTTTTTTTTTTGAGACAGAGCCTCAAGCTGTCACCCTGGGTAGAGTGCCATGGCATCACAGCTCATGGCAACCTCCAACTCCTGGGCTCAAGCGAGTCTCCTGCCTCCGCCTCCCAAGTAGCTGGGACCACAGGCGCCCGCCACAACGCCCAGACATTTTTGATTGCAGCCATCGTTGTTGTTTGGCGGGCCCGGGCTGGGGATTCGAACCCTCCACCTTAGGTGTACGTGGCTGGCGCCTTAGCCGATTGAGCCACAGGCGCCGAGCCCATAGTTCATTCTTGTTCGCCCTTCCTTCCTTCCTTCCTTCCCTTCCCTTCCCTTTCCTTCCCTTCTTCCTTCTTTCTTCCCTTCCCTTCCCTTCCCTTCTCTTTCCTTCCCTTCTTCCTTCTTTCTTCCCTTCCCTTCCCTTCCCTTCCCTTCCCTTCCCTTCCCTTCCCTTCCCTTCCCTTCTCCTTCCTTCCTTCCATCCTTCTTTCCAGTAGCCATCCAATGGGTATGAAGTGAGATCTGACAGCAGCTTAGATTTTTCTTTCTTTCTGATTTGTATTTTGTGGCTCCACCTCTACATGTAAGTATTGCCTTCACAGGCCCCTTTCACACCCCTCCCTACTGCCTGTCTCCTCAGCTAAGGGTCAGTCAGGAGGGTGAGGCCTGGTGTATCTGGGTGTAAGCTTTCCCATCTGTGAGATGGGAATGAGAGTAATAGTACACACCTCCCTGGCTGATGTGGGGATTCAGTAAGTTAACAATCCAGAGCCCTTACAATGGTGCCTGGCACATAGTAAGAGCTCAGTAAGGGCCAGCTGTGTTTTATTACTGTTGTTACAGTCCAGGAACGGATGTAATCTGGGGAGATGTTTAGGAGAAAGGCTCTGGGTCTTGGATGGAGGGATTAAAGTCAATCTCTCTCTCTTTTTTTTTTGTTTTTCAGGCAGAGTCTTACTTTGTCACCCTCAGTACAGTGCTATGGCATCACAGCTCACAGCAACTTCAAACTCTTGGGCTCAAGCGATTCTCTTATCTCAGCCTCCCAAGTAGCTGAGACTACAGGTGCCTATCACAACACCCGGCTATTTTTTGTTGTAGCTGTCATTGTTTAGCTGACCTGGGCCGGGTTCAAACCCTCCAGCGTTGGTATATGTGGCTGGCACTGTAAACACTATGTGGTGCCATAACCACTGTGCTATGGGAGCTAAGCCTAAAGTCAATCTCTTTATTTTTATTTATTTTTTTGAGACAAAGTCTCCCAGTTGCCCAGGCTAGAGTGCCCTGGCGTCAGCCTACCTCACAGCAACCACAAACTCTTGGGCTCAAGTGATCCTCTTGCCTCATCCTCCCAAATAGCTGGGACTAAAGGTTCCTCCCACAACACCCAGGTAGTTTTTCTATTTTTAGTAGAGACACAGTCTCACTTTTGCTCAGGCTGGTCTTGAACTCCTGAACTCAAGTGATCCTCCTACCTTGGCCTCCCAAAGTGCTGGGATTATAAAGTTACTAGGGCATAAAGTTGATCTCCTTTTTTTTTTTGCAATTTTTGGCCAGGGCCAGGTTTGAACCTGCCACCTCTGGCATATGGGGCTGGTGCCCTACTCCTTAAGCCACAGGTACTGCCCAAAGTTGATCTCTGGACCCTCCTGTAGATCCTAAGCCTCCATCTGCTCAGGGAGTTTTCCTGAATCCATGAATCTTCCAGGACTGGGCCCTGCTTCCCTTTCAGCTTGTAACTCATGGTGGCACCTGCCTCTCTTCCTTTCTTGCCCTGTCCTCACCAGCCTGATATTGTTCAGTTTGTTTGTTTGATTTAACAAACACATGGTTCTAAGGGCTGCAGGTATGAACTCTCTTAACCCACACCTTGACCCAATCGAGAGAGGTATTATTAGCCCCATTTTACAGATGGGGCAGTTGAGGTCCAGGGAAGCTAAGTAATGTGCCCACAGGAGAATCTGAACCAGGAGAACTTGCTGCAGTTAGCGTCTGGGCTTACTCACCCCAGGTTTTTGCCCCAGTTGTTCCCTATGCCCAGAAAGCTGTTTCTAAGCCTCCCCTTCTTCTTAGCTAACTCCTTTTCCACCACAGATTCAGTTCCTGTTCTCCTCAGGATCTGAGCAGAAGTTGGACAGAATACTCAATATTGGAGACTCCCAATGGAAGAGGGTTTAATAGATGAGCTATTTACAAAGGGGTAAGGAAAACAAAGGGCACAGGGAAGTTGTTACCACCCCAGGTTATAGAAGGGAGGAAGGAAGGAGTGAGTGAGTGACTAGAGCCTGGGAGGAGAGGGGAGTCTAGAGAGGGCTGCCCTCTGAGGAACCTGCCCTTTGTTCAAGGGCTCAAAGCAGCCTGAGTGCTTCATTTAACTGTGGCTTCCCAACAGACTACCCCAACATGTAGTGACTTCAAACAACATCCCTTTAGTGTTTCTCATGGTTTATGGGTTGAATAGCTGCTTCACGTTTCATGTGATGGTGGCTGTAATGCTGGGTTCGCCTCTCTCATGGTGCTGGCGGGAGCTCAGCTGGACAGTCAGCAGATGGCTTGGTGCTCCCCATGGCTTCTCTACGCAGCTGCCTGGGCTTCCTCACAATATGGCCACTGAGTTCAAGAAGGAGTATTCTAAGTGGTGACTGCCTGCAGCCACTGATCTCTTGCAGACTACACATGTCACTTCTGCCACATTCGGTTGGTTAAAACAGGTCAAAGTGTCAACCCAGATTCCATGGGAGGGGAAATAGATTCCCAGTAAGATAAGTAACAAGGGATCTGTGACCATCTTTAACCTACCACACTAAGGAAATACCACAGGGAGGAAGTGGGGATCATAGCTCATTTTCCCTCTCTTACCTTTTTCAGATCTCTCGCTACCCGCTGGCCAAGTCCAGCTAGAAACCAAGGGACCAGGGAGGCTGCTGACATGGTTCTTGAGGGTCACCTTTCTGAAGAAAAAGTTCAGGTGAAGAAGCAGAGGATAGTTCTTGGGGGAGAGGAGGATATTCTTGCGTAGCACCCCAGTCCAAGTTCTTCTAGAGCTCCCCATTTTTCTTTTCCTGTGCTATGTAATTAGAAATCTCTGTGATTATTTTTTGTCAGTTCCATCTTCAAGACTATAATCTCCAAGAAGTCACTTAGAGATTGGGCCTGCTTTGCCTGTCATGGGATCCCCAGTGCTCAGCACTATGCCTGGGATAGAGCAAATAATAAGTGTCTGTCAGTGGGTGAGTCTTTCCCGAAATGACTCAACCTGGATTTTTTCTCTGCGTTGCCCCTTACATCCAACCCCAGTGTGGGTGTGTGGGTTCTTCATCCCAAATCTATCTGAAATCTACCCACTTCTCCCTGGTGCCCCAGCCTGTGTCACTATAGCCCAGGTAGCTCAGGACTGCATCTCATCCCAGCCATGTCTTGCTTTTTACTTTTGACTCCTAAGCAGGAACCAGAGAAATATATTTTAATTTAAAAAAAAAAAAACAGGCTCAACTGTAGAGAAAATCACACCATGAACCCCAATATAGCCATTTTTTGGAATCATTAGTTAATACTTTCTTTAATTAAAAAAATATTTTTTTTAGAGGGCCACACCTATAGCTCAGTGGGTAGGGCACCGGCCACATACACGCAGGTTGATTTGAACCCAGCCCAGGCCAGCTAAACAGCAATGACAACTGCAACAACAACAACAAAAAATAGCCGGGCATTGTGTGTGTGTGGGAGAGTGGCACCTGTAGTCCCAGCTGCTTGGGAGGCTGAAGTAAGAGAATTACTTAAGATGCCATGGCACTCTACCGAAGGTGACATGGCGACACTTATTTTTTGACACAGAGTCTCACTCTGTCACCAAGGCTGGAGTGCAGTGTGAGATCACAGCTCACTGTAGCCTCGAACTTCTGGGCTACAGCAATTCTCTCATCTCAGCCTCCTGAGCAGCTAGGGCTAGGCTAATTTTTCTATTTTTTTTTAAGAGGCAGAATCTTGTTATGGTGTCTAGGCTGGTCTCCAGCTCCTGGCCTCAACTGATCCTCCTGCTTTGGCTTCGAAAAGTACCAGGATTATAGGTGTGTGAACCCCCACACCCACCCAACAGTTAACAATATTTTTGCCATAGTTGCTTCATCCATCCTTTTCTCTCTTTCTCTTTTAGTGAGCTATTTTGAAGCTAATCTCAACCCTAAGTGCTACGGTATACAATTCTAAACTGTATGGACATAGTCTTACACAGAACCATGATTCCTTGATCGTCCCTTCCAAATTAGCATTCATTGGAAGATATTGGACAAACCTAAATCAGATTAGGTCATTCCTCCATGGCTAAAATCAGAATTCCCACTGTGGCCTAAGAAAAAGGTGACCAACTGATTTAGTGTCCAAACTTCAAGAGTAAAAGGAGGTACTATCAATAACAATGGTGGAGCAAGAGGCATAAACTACAGTGGTCACCCTTTCTAAGGGGTCCTGCCCTGCTTATCTGTTCCTTGGACAAACCAAGTATCTCTCTGTCATAGAGCCTTTGTGCTTCTTGGTTCATTTGCCAGAATGTCCTCCAGAGTTCTCACCCCTCCATCTCCCACCTCTCTGAGGGATTACTTTATTTCTCTTGTTAGCACTTAGCATCATTCCAAATCCATATTTATTTATTTGCTTATGTGTTTTTGTTACCTAAATCTCCCTCCCCCACTAAAAAGTAAGGCCAGGACAGAAGGGACCTGTCTGTCTTATTCACTTTCTATGCCCACCCCCTAGCACACAGTAGGCCCAGCACACAGCAGGGGCTCAGCAAATATTTGCTATACAAATGAATGAATGAATGGATGTGTCCATCCCTTCCCAGGCAGGTAGGCCAGAGCCAGGTGACTTTAGCAGAGCCTTCTGGGTTCAGGAACAGGAACCATCATCCTCCTGTTCCCAGATGCTTTTGGCCGTGGGAGGTGGTAGAAGCTTCCGTCCTCTGTGACCTGTCCCACAGAGGAGAACTATTAGCTCACTGCTGCTGGATGGGTCCTTCCCACACACTTGCACCTTTGTCCTGGAGGGTTAGTTCCTGCCAGAGAAGCCATATCACAGATCCCAAGGACCAAGGGCAAAGGTGAAAATCGATTGCCAGCTCTGAGTCAGAGCAGACAGGTTCCCGAGGAAAGTCAGTGGCCAGGGCTTCACAGTGGTTTGATGTTGCAGGCAGTCAGGAATTATGGGATGTCTTGGTTGGCTTAGGCTGCTGTAGCAGAACACTATAGACTGAGTGGCTTATAAACCGCATTTATTTCTCATGGGTTGAGAAGTCCAAGATCAAGAGAGGCCAGCAGATCTGGTGTCTGACGGGGGCCTACTTCCTGGTTTATGTATGGCATCTTTGCCCCTGGTGGGAGGGGCAAGGTGGCTCTCTGGGGCTCCTTCTTATAAGGGCATTAATCCCACTAATGAGGGCTCTGCCCTCATGACCTAATCACCCTAAGGATTTTGAGGCAGACATAAACATTCAGACTGTAGCACAGGACTAGAGGCTGGAGGTAGAGGATGAGTCTCTCAAGGGAATTTTAGAGGCACCGGAGAACTCCACAGACCTCCATCCGTATTCACAATGTTGTAGGGGGCATTTTAACTTATTGAAGGAAAATAACTCCTTATATGTCATGTGCATCAAGATAAGGGCAACATAAGAAATTAAAATTCTAATTAAAATCCATCCAGATCCCTCTGGATCTTTGCCCTGACTGTTCCCTCAGCCTGAAATGCTCTTCCCCGGATCTTCACAGGACTTGTTCCTGCATTTTCTTTACATCTTTGCTCAAATGTCACGGTCTCAGAGTGACCATCCCCTAGTCACCCCATTCAAATTGCACACTCCCCTCCATGGGTGGCATTTACTCTGTTCTATTTTTATCCCTGAAGCACACATCACTCTCAAACAGTGCTGTCCTGCGGAAGTGCAATGGGAAACCACAGGCACTATTAAAAAAATGTACCACATTTTAAACAGTAAAAAGAAACAGGTGGAATTCATTTAAATTGTATATTTTGTATACAATTTATTTAACTCTGTATATCCGAATAGTGTCATTTCAACGTGTAAGCAATATAAGAATGTTGAGATATTTTATATTCTTCTCTTTATACTCAGGCTGTGACATCTGGGTGTATATGACATGGCACATCTCTCTTGCAGCCTCACATGAAGTGCCCAGCACTTAATACAGCACAGCCATGGCTACTGTATCGGATAGCACGGCTCTAACCTCTTATGAAATGTGCTGATGACTGTCTGGCATTTATTGAATTACACGAAGGATCTATGAGGCCAAGAGCTCGGTTACCGTCCCTGCTGGGAACCCACTCCCAGCAGGCGCTCCATCAGAGTTGGCTGAATGAATCCAGCAAGCATTTGGGCATTGTGGGCTCTCTTCCTGCCTTGCCAGCTGCAATCTGGGTGGCAGATACGAACGGTTTCCTCTTCTTTGTTCTTTGGCCTTTCTCTCCTTGGTCTCTTTCTTTTCCTCCACTTTCTTCCATTTTTTTCTTTTCCACAGCAAGGAGAGTAGTGAGCACATTTGGGTTCTGGAGCCAGGTGACTTTGGTTGAAGTCCCTGCTGTCTCTGCTTCTCCACTAACTAGTTATCTATGCCTCTTTTAAATCAATTCCTTCAGCTTATGTGCAATGTTTCCAGTGCCCTTGGGGATAATGATAATTCTTCCTGGTCTGGGGTGGGCTATGGGGCAAGTAGCCACCTGCATGTGATAGCTACACCTGATAAAGGCACCTTGCTAAGTGTGTGGCTGGGACTAATCCATATAATCCTCACAACTACCCCAGGAAGTGGACGTGGCTCTGATCCCTGTGACACAGACAAGGGAGCTGGGGCAGAGAGGCCAAGAAACTTGCCCAAGGCCACAAAGCTGGGCAGCTGAGCAGCCTGGCTGCAGAGGTAGGCTCTGGAAGCTATGGTTTATCAACACATACTAATTAAGGACCTACTGTGTGCTGGGCACTGTTCCAGGAGGTGAGGGTACAGTAATGGACACAGGAGGTGGAGTCTTGGTCCCATGAAACTTTTTATTTATTCTGGAGGAAGAAGGAGGCCAATAAAATAAATAAATATATGCTAGTGTTGTCTAGTGTGTTGTCTAGTGAGCAGCGCTATGGAGAAGAGGCAGGGAAGGGAGATAGGAGTATTGTGGGGTGAGATGACATTTGAGCTAGGACTTGAAGGAAGGGAGGGTGATCCTCCTGGGCATTAGAGAGATGAGCATTCCAGGAGTAAGGGCAGTAAGTACGAAAGACCAGGGGCAGCAGGTCCAGGGGCTCCCAGGAGGCAGGCCTGGCTGGGGCAGAATGGGTAAGGGGGGAGAGGGATGATAAAGTCAGGGAGATGATGGTGCCTTTATGAGCCATGGTGAGAGCTGACACTTTTACTCTGAGTGAGGTGGGAGCCATGGGAAATGTTGTTTTTAAAAACAGTTTTTCTTGAGATATAATTTGCATATCATAAATTCACCTATTTCAAGTCTACAATTCAGTGGCTTTTAATCTATTCACAGAGTTGTGCAACCATCACGACAATCAATTTTAGAGCATTTTAACCACTCCTTTCCCAGCCACTGACAACCACCAATCTACTTTTTGTCTCTACAAATTTGCCTATGATGGATATTTCATTAAAATGGAGTTATAAATGTGACCTTTTGTGGTGGCTTTTTTTGCTTAGTGTGTTTTCAAGGTTCATCCACATGGTAGCATGGATCACAACTTCATTCCTTTTTATGCTGAGTAATATCTTAGTGTATGGATAGATCACATTTTATTTATCCAGTGAAGAATATATGTGTTGGGGTTGTTTCCCCTTTTTTTTTTTTAAATAGAGTCTCACTCTGCCACCCTAGGTAGAGGGCCATGGCATCATCATAGCTCACAGCCACCTCAAACTTTTTTTTTTTTTTTTTTGAGACGGAGCCTCAAGCTATCCCCCTGGGTAGAGTGCCATGGCATCACAGCTCACAGCAACTTCCAACTCCTGGGCTCAAGCGAGTCTCCCGCCTCAATCTCCCAAGTAGCTGGGACCACAGGCGCCCACCACAACGCCCGGCCATTTTTTGGTTGCAGCCATCATTGTTCTTTGGCGGGCCCGGGCTGGGGATTTGAACCTGCCACCTTAGGTGTAAGTGACTGGTGCATTAGCCGATTGAGCCACAGGCGCGGAGCCGCAACCTCAAACTCTTGAGCTCAAGCAATCTTTTTGCCTCAGCCTCCCCAGTAGCTGAGACTACAGGTGCCTGCTACAACACCTGGCTAGTTTTTCTCTTTTTAGTAGAGATGGGATCTTGCTCTTGCTCAGGCTGGTCTCAAACTCCTGAGCTCAAGCTATTCACCTGCCTTGGCTCCCTGAGTGCTAGGATGTTTCCGGTTTTTGAACACTGTGTGCAGATTTCTGTGTGGACAAAAGTTTTCCTTTCTCTTGGGCATATACCTAGGGATAGAGCTGCTGGGTCTTTGGTACCTCTATACTTACCCTTTGAGGTTCTACCATTAAGCAATCCCACACACACGGTATGAGGGTTGCAGTTTCTCTATGTCTTTGCTAACTTTCATCTGAGAAGAACTGATACTAGATTTTAGCCCATAGGCCAAGAAGCAATGTCAATCCTTATCTGTATTTTTGATCTTAGGAGGGATCTGAACTGAGGAGGAACACCATCTGACTTGGTTTTTATAGAATCCCCACAACACTTATGTGGAGAATATTTTATTATTAATCTTTCTTTTCTTTTGCATCTTGCCTTTCCTTAGGGCAAGGCCTCTCTCTAAACTGTGACGTCTTTTTTTTCTCTCTTTTTATGCCACCCTCCCTCCGGCTGGAAGTGACTTCCCTCAGCAAGGCCAAGGTGGATCACGTGTGTCCAGCAGTCTTTCATCTCTGCCCTTCTCATTGCCAAGTGACAGCAATGGCGTGACATAAAGGCACTCCAGCCACGGCCTTGGGGCTCTCTTGGGTAAGCACCACGTACATTTGAACCTTGAAGATTTGGTCATAAATAAAAGTTGGATTGAATGAGATGGTCAAGGAGAGTCAGTATTAAGGTTGGGCGGTTCGGGGAGTGCATCAGGGCTGGACAGACCCCACTTTTTTGATAATTGGCTAATTTCCAAGAAACTACAAACGTCATTAAAAAGAAAGCAATCAAAAAACAAAACATTCCTGATAGCTGAAGGCTATTGAAGGCCTAGGGGAATGTAATGAAATTGTACTAATTTATTTATTTATTTTTTGAGATAGAGTCTCACTATGTTACCTTGGGTAGAATACTGTGGCTTCACAGCTCACAGCAACCTCAAACTCTTGGGCTTAAGCAATTTTCTTGCCTCAGCTTCTCAAGTAGCTGGGACTACAGGATCCAGCCACAATGCCTGGCTATTTTTTGGTTGCAGTTGTCATTGTTGTTTAACAGGCCTGGGTCAGGCTCGAACCCGCCACCTTCGATATATGTGGCCGGCGCCCTACTCACTGAGCTACAGGTGCTGAGCCAATTGTACTAATTTATTAATCAATCAAACAGTAACTTGATTATTAATGAGCTAATCAACTAATTGATTACTTAAAGTATTTACTGAGTACCTGATATGTACTGGGCATTGTTCCAGGTGCTAGGGGTATACCAGTTAGTGAAAACAGACCAGGTTCTGTCTCTTGGGAGCTGGTGGGGGGGTGAATAAAGGAGCAGATAAACAGACAATTTCAGATAAAATGGAGGTGGTTAATAGAGAGTGGGTTGAGACTCCCATTTTCAACATATTAAACAGTGAAGGCTTCTCTCAGGAGTGGGCTTTCAGCTGAGATCTGGAGGAGGAGGAGTTGCTATGGTAGGATCTAGGAGGACAGTATTCCAGATACAGGGAAAAGGAAGTGCAAAGGCCCGGGGGCAAGGACAAGCCATATGTTTGAGGAATAGAAAGAAGACTGGGAGTACAGTGAAGTGGGGGTGGGGGTGTGTAGGTAGCATAGCAGGGTAGAGTGGTGGGCAGGACCCAGGCTGTGCAGGGTCTTGGAACAACTACAACAAATAGTTGCACCTACATATCTAGGCACCTTTGTAAGGACTGTCCCATTTTCCCCAACTTCTTTAATATTCACAACAGCCTTATTCATGGAGAGATTCTCATCATCCTCCATTTTACCATCCATTTTACAGACAAGGAAACTGAGGCAAAGAGGCCCAAACCACTTGCCCCAGAGTGTGGATCTCTCTGAACTTGTTCCTCTAGATCAGGGTGGGCCCTCTCTTCAGGGCATGGACAGTGTCTGGTCTCCTTAGGAAAGACAGTGACAGGCAAGACTGGCTAGTACACAGAAGGTGCTCAGTAAATATTGTTTCAGGCTGGAATGGGCCTGGGGGAAGGAAGCCTGCTTTCTTCTTGGGTTCATGAGTTTTAAAAGATCTCATTCTGAGCCCTCGAGGACAGGGCCTGCCTTACCCAGGTGCTGGGAACACAACCCTCCTGTTCCTGTGTAACCCAGGAGGAGTCCCTTGCCTTCTCAGCAACCCCCTTCAGAAAAGGAAGGGATTGGCCTACGTGTGGGGCTCACACTCAATTGCAAAGAAGCAGCCAGCCGGGGTCTGCGGAACACTGCAAGGGAGCAAGCTCCCATCTGAGGGCGCCATTTCTTGGTGTCAGGCTACTGCTGTGCCCATTTTGTTTTCTTGGGGCACTTCTCTGCAATTGTGCTTCGTTCACTTGCTCACTTGCTCATCAGCAGTCTCTGTCTTCGTTAGAAAGCGGGGACTTAGTTTTGCTGACTTAACTTCTCTGTGTCTCAGTCCCCTAATCTGTAAAATGAAGCCATCCTGTGCAAAGCGCCCAGCACAGGAGCCAGCGGGCCTCATTCATTCATTCCGGAGTATCTGTTGAGCTCAAGCGTTCCCGCCAGGCCGTGCTCCATGCTGGGGACCCCGCCTCCCGGGCCGCCCCGGGAGTTGGGCAAAGCAACAATGGACATCTACCATGCCAGGTGGTGCTCGGCGATAAGGACGAGGGTGGCGTGAGGCTGGGCGCTGCTTCGCATAGGACGGCGGAGGAACCCTTTTCGATAAGGCTGTGGGAACCACCGAGAGAACCAGGCGGCTGTCTGTCTGGGGGAAACGAATCCCCAGCAGAGGGAGCGCAGAGGCCCTGAGGCAGGCAGTAGCCCGTCCCGCGGGTTCCAGGTTGCAGCAGAATGAGCGCGCAAAGAGGCGGGTTGAGGGCCAAAGAAGTGGTGGTGCGGAGCGCAGACCCTCGTACCGGCTTTGCGTTCCTGAGTGACAGGGTGACTTCCTAACCAAGCGTGAGCTATGGTGGTGATGGTCGTGACAGAGGAAGTGTAAGGAGGAGAAGGGGAGAAAAAGAAGGAAAGCGGAGGGAGAGAGGCACAGCCGGGAGACATAGGAGGAGGAGTGGGAAAGGGGAGGAGAGAAGAGATGAGGAAGAGAGCGCCGGGCGATGCAAAACCGAATCCGCTTAGCCCACTGGCCTCCGCTTAGCGAGGCGTGCCTGGAAGCCGTGGTCCCGCCCCACGGCCCTTCCGATCCGCGTCCCGCCCCTCAGATCCGCCCCCGGCCCTGAGGCCCCGCCCCCGTCCTCCCGCGCCCGCCCGAATCCCTGAGCTCAAGGCGGCCCGGGGGCGGTGCGGCCGCGCCGGCTATGGCGCATAAAGCCACTGGCCACCTGCCCGACTGCTCCTCGGTGCCCCGCTGTCCCGGCCCCGTCGTGCCGCTGCGGCCTGAGTCTCCAGAGTCCCAGCTTCTGCCGTCTCCGCTGCCGTCCCTGTCCCTGGCCAGGCGCGGAGCCCTGCGAGCGCCCGGAGGGCACCAAGGCGGGCAGGCATGGGCGGCCAAGCCAAAGCGCGCTGGGCGGCCGCGGGGGTGGGCGTCGTGGGGCTACTGTGCGCTGTGCTGGGTGCCGTCATGATCGTAATGGTGCCCTCACTCATCAAGCAGCAGGTTCTCAAGGTGGGTGAGGGGCGCGTGGGCCTGGCTGTAGGGCGCTGGGCGCCGGGCGCTGAGGAGGGCTGGGAGCGCGGCTGGTGGGTTGGCGACTTAGAGCGTGGGGAGATCAGAGCAGCTGCCCCCTCTCCAGGGCCCCCACCAGCCCAGACTGAGGCCAAGCAAAGTGGACACCCAGGGGGTTTGCTGGAGGCGCAGGCTAGGGTTGGGGACCCTGAATGAGAGACCACCCTGGGAACCTGCCCCTGCCCCAATTGATGTGGGGCAAGGGACAGGTCAGGAGTGTGGCCGTGTTGCCCCTGCAGTGCGCCCAGGGAAGCTCAGGGTTGCGATCAAGCGTCTCTTTTGACAGCAGCCTGTGGTAAATTCTGATAAAATTAGGACTGCACCTTGCTTGTATCCTAAGAGCCCATGAAGACAGGAAGCTTACTTTAATGTGCTTCTGTGAAGCTCACATGGGGGCCCAGCCGGTAATAGGCACTCAGTAGAGCATCCCCTGCTGTCCCGAATTTCCCCCATTAGAAACTCTTACTCAGAGGCAGAACGTTAGCTCTGTTTTCCCCCCACACAGCCTTCCTGATTCAGACTGAAACTGGTAAGCGGCTTTTCTCCTATTCATGCAGAGACAGGCACCAGCCCAAGGTCCTTTGGGTGCACAGAGCCTGAGGTCTTTCCTCTGATCATAACCTTACACATTATTGCCCTTTTAACCAGGGACACAAATTAGGCAGTCATCTGGCCTTCAGACCAACAGACTCTGCCCTGGGTGCCTGGGTTACCTGGTTGAATGGACCTGGAGTTAGTGAAGGGCTGGGAGATTGCAGAATATCACACTTGAGCTGGAAACTCAGTGCTTTGCAGCCATTGAGCCAACACCTGCAGTGCCTGAGAGGGAAAGATTCAGCCAGACACTAGTTGATACGTGTTTCCCGTGGCCTGCTTCTTTAGACTGAGTTTGTTAAAGAGGCGGACTTATCCACCTATCATGTTTATGCCCCATTCGCAGAGTGAGTGAATGAATGAAGGGTACATCTGCTTAGACCTGGCTGCCACTTCTTGGGTCCTGGTTGGCTTGAAAGATGGAGGAACATTTGACCCTTCTAAAGGTCTCTGAGTGAGCAGTTGTCTTGAGTCATCCTGGCCATGTTGTGTCTATTTTTTTTTGGTTTTTCAGATAGTGGTCCTTGGCTTGGCGCCTGTGGCTCAAGCGGCTAAGGCGCCAGCCACATACACCTGAGGTGGCGGGTTCGAATCCCCAGCCCGGACCCGCCAAACAACAATGACAGCTGCAACCAAAAAATGGCCGGGTGTTGTGGCAGGCGCCTGTAGTCCCAGCTACTTGGGAGGCTGAGGCAGGAGACTCGCTTGAGCCCAGAAGTTGGAGGTTGCTGTGAGCTGTGATGCCATGGCACTCTACCCAGGGGGATAGCTTGAGGCTCCATCTCAAAAA
>CAUYQV010154018.1:0-21225 GCA_963574575.1 Galagoides demidoff | reverse complement strand
CTCAAGCTATCCCCCTGGGTAGAGTGCCATGGCATCACAGTTCACAGCAACCTCCAACTCCTGGGCTCAAGCGAGTCTCCTGCCTCAGCCTCCCAAGTAGCTGGGCCACAGGCGCCTGGCCACAACGCCCGGCCATTTTTTTTGGTTGCAGCCGTCATTGTTGTTCCGCGGCCCGGGCTAGGGACCTGAATCCGCCACCTCAGGTGCATGTGGCTGGCGCCTCAGCCGATTGAGCCACAGGCGCCAAGCCTTCTCTGTTCATTCTTATGGGCTTTGAGTTTCTACAGGTTAGAAGACCTTTGACTCACTTCATTCTATTTTTATATTTGCTTTTGTTAGTGCTGGTTGTGTCCTGAGTGAGCAGAGTAACTGTATAATACATTGTTGGACAGTCCAAATAGGATGCCATAGGTAAGCTGTGAAAAAACGATATAATATGCCTGTCTTATGTCTTTGCTGATGAAGAAGTTAAAATCCACTCAAATACTCACTTGCGACAGGACAAATGCTGAAAGATTGGCAGAAGTCTTTACTTTCAGTAAGTGTTATACAGGACAGTTGAAAAATGAAGGATTTGTTTACGCACATTTTTACATGTGTTTTTGTTTGTGTGTGTGATCTGAAATGACCTTGTGGTCATTTAAAAAATAAACTTGGACACACTCTTATGCTATTAATTTGTGATTTATTCGTACCTGCATAGGGGCCGTTGTTCTGAGACAGGCCAGCCCCGAAGTGCAGGGTTTTTTGTCTTTTATACCCTTTTTTCTCTGTATAGCTTAAGCGAGCAGGGGGGGATAAGGAAGGTTGCCATTGGCAGGGTTACAGCTTGGTTGTCAATGGATACATTTTAAATCACAGTGGTTATGATTATATAACAATAATTGATCAATGAATACATCTTAAATCACAATGGTTGTGGTTATGCAGCAGTAATTAATCAAGCTTTGGTGAGTTTTCCACAATTGTTTATCTATTGAGAACTTAGAACTTGGAGTTTTGTGAAACTTGGGACTTTCCATGCTTTAACTCGGGGGTGGGCATGGGAATGGGCTGGGAGAGCCCATAGAGCAGGGGAACAGGAGAGGGCAGGGGAAAGAGGGCTGGGTGACAACAAATCTTTTAGTTCTCACTTGCTCTCTCTAATCGTCGTTTGCTCCAAAAAGTGAATTGAGGAAGTGTCTGTGAAATAAAAACAGCAGGCAATAATCTAATTGATCTCAACTGCTCTAAGATTTATACCACGGGTAAGTAAAAGTCTCTCTCTCTCTCTCTCTCTCTCGCTCTCATATTTTGAGCAGGACTGCTCTGTTTCCTGAACTATAAGCTATGTTAATTCTTTACAGTTTGACATGATGCAAACTAATTCAGTTCAAAATAGTCACACAGGATCGATCAGGTGTGCGTAAATAAAATAACATTTCGAGTATGAGGCTCTTTCCTTTTTTAAAGAGTAGTTAGCTATACTATAGACAACATAAAAATTATTTAAAGACAGTGTTATATTTTGAGATAAGAAAAGTCATTTCCCTAGGTTTTACCCCTTTATTTAAAGAATTTTACATTAAATTTGGACATCAATCTTATTGATATGAAACATGTAAAGTATTAAAAGATTAAGAAAATGATTATAATGATATCAAATATTCTTATATATGATTTTTATGTGTTCTTTTTCCTTCAGGAATATGCACACATACAGGCACAGTAGAAAATATGGATATTAATAAGTATAAAGACAGGATGATTGAAAGGTGGGGGCACAGAGAGATGCCTCTGGGGCACAGAGCATTTTGTTTTCATGTTTACTTGATGTGCTCTGTTTCTCTGGATCCCACTGGAATAATCTATTCGTCAGGATTAAACATTCATGAGTCCCTAAAAAGCAGGTGTTTAGTTTTTCCAGTTCTGAATGTGGCAGCTCCAAGAAAGATTCACAGGAAAAGATTCATAGGGGAATGTCCCTTTCTCAAATATTTAATTAGTTTTCAAGACTCTCACTGAATTTTGGCAAACTTGAGCTATTACCCAGAACACCTGTTTGATTTTGCAGACCACTTTTTGACTTGTCCAGATTCAAATAAAATTAAAAATTAAAAATATATGGGTAACATTGTGAATTGATGACCTAATCACCATCGTTTCTTCTGGGAATGATTGTCATAAGGTCCATCTGGAGATAATCAGATGATAGTATTGTAGTACGTCATAAGAACATCTATGGGGTTTTCTTTATTATTTGGAATTGATTAAAATAACTGTTAATTGAAACAGTAATGATTTTGTAATGAACACAAGAAGACCTTAGTATTAAGAGTTTTCTGATTAACAGATTTTCTAGAACTTCTCTTTTCACTCTCACCTACCTTTAAATTTTATCAAGTACTGTCCACCAAATTAAAAGTAGTATAATAATATTAAAAATACATATGCATTTTTTATCTAAATCAGTGTGTTTAAACCCAGAAGATTTAGTTTTAGAAATACCTAGGAATATATGAATATGACGTCGTGACCTCGTGATGTGTATGTAAATACACACAGCTGTGTGCACAGATCCATAGGTGCATAGACAATGCGACGTCATCAAAGCCTGTCGAATGTCAAAACTGAGGTCGTTTAAAAGTAAATGTGGTTATTCTTCTTCTCCATCCTTGTGTTCAGATCTGTTCCTTATCACAGAATAATGGTGTACTGAATTTCCTGCTAGAAAACGTAACAGAAGGAGAAATCAAGAAAGGATGGATTCTCTGGCCACGGCTTTCTTCCTCTCTTCTCCCACAATATGACCATTTAAAAAATTTCTGGACATTCTTTTTTTTTTTTTGAGACAGAGTCTCACTATGCCACCTTTGGTAGAGTGCTGTGCCATCATAGCTCACAGCAACCTCAAACTCTTGGGCTTAAGAGATTATCTTGCTTCAGCCTCCCAAGTAGCTGGAAGTACAGGTAGTGCCCACCACAACACCCAGCTATTTTTTTCTTGCAGTTTTCATTGTTGTTTAGCTGGCCCTGGGTTGGGTTCAAAACTGCCAGCCTCCCTGTATGTGGCTGGCGCTGTAACCACTGTGCTACAGGCGCTGAGCCGGAACCATTTGATATGAAGATGTCACTCCTTCACTATTTCTGAATGGTCTGTATTGTTAACTTATTCTAGACCGACTTAATTTTATAAGTTTCTGTTTCATTATATATTTTTGTTAAAAATAAATTAAGATATTCTTGCAAAAGAACTTAGGGCTCTCCCCTTCCCTAACAGTTATGAGAAGTTCCTACAGTTACCCTACCTGGTTTCTTTAAAATCAGAATTTCAGAGTATGATTTAACTTAATAGTGAAAATAAATAATGCAACATTTTTATGAGCACATATTTTTTCAAGAATACTGGAATGAGAAACAAAAGGCTTGAGTTCCAATGTTCAGTTTCAAAATATGATGCGTCAGGATGCACGGACCTAGTTGCTCTTTACTGTGAGATCAAGAGGCTTTTTCCAGAAAATTCATAATCAAAGCACAGCAATGAAAGGAGAGCACAAACTCGCAAAGAAAGCAGTGACTTTGGGGAACTGAGAAATGTAATATGGATTCGAAAGTTTGGTGCCTTATGTCAACGTTAGAATTGATGTTACCTGTACCGTATAATGGTGGACGATGGTCCTATAGTTAGGCATGAACAATCGCGGTATTAAAAATTATAAATCTAAGTTGACCATGACAACATTAATATGCCGAGGAAAATAGATGCCCGGGATAAATAGCGCTCTATTTTACTGCATTTTCCCTCTCTTTAAGGATTATGCATATTTTCTCATATTTTTCTAATTTTTCTTATATAAAATCATTATATTTTGCTTTATCATCAAGATAATTATGCTAGTCTTACAAAAAAATGAATTGATGTTTTATTAGTACTCAGTGATATTATCTCGATCTTTTTCTTAGCCAGCCTCAGCTGTGAGGACCCCTAGAAAAAATAATCTCAGGGAAGGCAAAGCAATAACTTATCCTTAGCTGGGCTTTAGCTTAACCCTGTGTAGAGTTCCAGTGCGCTTAGCTAGAATGCACCTTTCTTTTATTCTGGGCAGGATAAAGTCTGGAAATAAGCATTTTCTTTAAAATCTAAATACAAGTCTTATATTTATTTTTTGCACATGCATTATTTATTATGCACCTGCCATATATCATACTCTTCTGAGAAGGATGAAGAAACCCCCCCCCCCCCCCCCCGCTTATGTTGTTTGTATTCCAGTGGGGGAGGGGGGAGGTAGGGAGCTGGTTATTAAACATGTGCACAAATAAGAGATAAGTTCCATCAGATAGTAAGGAAGTAATAAAGTCTAAAGCGGGAATTTGTAATGGAGACCTGAGGAGAGGGAAAGATGCAATGATTGATCCCAAACGCCCTCTGCATCAGAGTTCAGCCCTAATAACACGTCCATCCCAGACCTCTGAGCCTGAGACCTCAGGCCAAGGAGAAGGATGTTACAGAAAGCACCTTCCAGACTGTGGCATGTTACGGAAGAAGACAATACATGGAAGAAACAATAAAATATAGTATGAATTTCTTCTCAAAAAAGAAAGCCCGGTCTATGTCTCCTTGTGAGTTGTGGAAGGAAGGAAGGAATAAAGTGAATCAATCCTACCTACAAGAACAGAGGAAAAAGAAGCCTGCTATTATTTCCACTTTAGTATGTGGAAAGAAAAACATGCAATTGAAAGGCTTTTCTAAGAAGAGAACGCAAAGAAAGTAGTCACCACTTCTTACCACTCAGGTTATAGGGGAGAAGCCTCAAAGGAAACTGTATATATATTCCAAACTTCCACACTCCTCACTGCCATGGCAGCCAAAGCACTCTGTATCCTAAAACCTACAGAACCGGTCTCGTCTCAGGAAATAGAATGACTTGACCAATTTTTGAAGAGTAGGAGAAGAAGAAATGGAGAAGCTTTGAGTTCTCTCTAGAAGTTAAACAGGGTTTATGTTGTAAGGAAGCTGGGATCTCTGAGGCACAATTTAGGAGCTATAAATCCACCTGCAACCGAGTCATCAGACAGCTGGGTCCAGGCACAAATACCACGCTATGTAGGCAAACTAAATGGAGGACAACTGAAAGGTGGACTCGGTCAGCCACTGTATGTCTCGTTCTATCCTGGACATAATGTGGGCCCTTAATGTCTAGTTCCAGAATGTTCCTCACACCAGTCTTCCCTCAGTTAATGCTTCTACTAATGTTTCATCATGATGTCTAAAATTTAAAAACTGATTATTACATATTAGCCCAATACTTAACTATGTATTTCTCACGTATAAAATCCTATAATTTACAAGCATGCATGCATATACACCCCCCTTATGTGTCAGTTTATAATTATTCAAGTTTTATACACATCCCTCCCACCAGGCTCAGTTTCAGAGAAAGAAATTACCAAGTTTTATACATATTGCAAGTATTGGAACCAGAACTGAAATCCAGGTCTTAATTCAAAGCCTCTGTACTTTTTACCGACTAAAATTCTCCTCGGATGTGATGGTGATGATAATGTGATATCTCTTAGAGCTCTCTTTACTTCAGAGAGCGTTTTTATTTCTTTTATGTCGGGCAATCACATCATCAGCTCTGAGAAGGTAGGACAGCATTTTTGTTCCTATTTGACAGGAAAATGCTTTGAATATACAAGTGTTATAGGATGTGATGTGGTATTATCAGTATTTGTGAAGAATAAACTTGAGTGGCAAACAATTGAAACAACACTTACCGCACGGTTCTTCCATTTTCTGTGTCAAGATCCCGTTGCTTTTCCTAAGTGTCAGAGACGGTGTCGACAGCACGCATTTAGTAATAAAATGCAATCTGAGTTGACAGTAAAGTTGTCAAAAGAACAAAATATGGAAGTACCAACATTTGTGCTAAAACTCCAGTCGTTCCAAATGAAATGCTGCTTCAGGACACTAAGCTTCATTGCTTTAAAATTCTTTTTGAAATTTTCTGCACAACGCCATCTTTTAGAATTCCTGAAGTTAAATGAAGCGTAGATTGGGGACCTCCACCGATCTCCCCACAGCTGCTCCAGCATCATGGAACGCATTGCAAGCTCAATGGGAAAGAAATTAACTGCCCATCTGTGCGGTGTATATTTCTCAGCTTCTCATGCTTGATTGGTGGGGGGGTTTTTAAATAGGTGACAATCCAACCATTTCACAGAGATTTTGTGAAATCTAGACACAAACAATAAAGCATAACACCTTCCTTTTACTTGGACCCTTCTAAAAGCAAGCAGCACCTAGTGCAAAAATAAATTATGTTACTGCCATTTAACATAGTATTTTGTCTCTGAGTCAGATAATTAAGAACTAGAATTTGACAGCTTACATATATGGGCCATTCACGGTACAGGGGTAAAATGATAGCTATAATTTGGGAAGAAGGTTAAATTATTTTTAGCAGGACAACAGTACTAATTCAACCTGGGACTCAAACCATTTTCACTTTGCTTTGTATTCTGTCTTAGCAAACAGAAAATTCTTTCCAGAAGAACAGTCAACAATTATGCTCAATAGACAGATACATGTAATGGTGAAGATAAAAGAATAATGAACATTTCATAGTAATCATTAAAAGTCAAACACGTAATAACACAATTGATGACAAAATGATTGAGGTATTTTATTCTTTTTATTTTATTTATTCATTTATTTTTTTGAGAGTCTCACTATGTTGCCCTTAGTAGAGTGCTATGGTGTCACAGTTCACAGCAACCTCCAACTCTTGGGCTTAAGTGATTCTCTTGCCTCAGCCTCCCAAGTAGCTGGGACTACAGGCACCTGCTACAACATTGATTTTTGTTGTTGTTGTTATAGTTGTCATTGTTTAACTGGCCTGGGCCGGGTTCAAACCCACCACCCTCCGTGTACGTGGCTGGTACCATCACCACTGTGCTACTGGCACTCAGCCAGTTGAGGTATTCTAGAATTATTTCTATTGTACACAATGTGTGGTCTGTCCACGGATTGGGAGATGGGCAAGGAATGGGTAGCAGGTTCATGGGCTGTCCACACTTGTCATTCGACTACTTCATGGAGCAGAAAGATGAAGGTTTGGAAAATTAAAACAATAAAGGCGAGGTAGACATCTGAATCAAAATTACTTTGTAACTAATAACTGAAACGTACTATATTTGGCAAAATATTACATACTATGCAGACATAACATGAAAATTTATTCATTATTTAGGTAATTTTTAGCCTTCCATGAAAAGAGAAAAAAAAGAATGAAAATAAGAATCCTCTCAATATAGTTAACATTGAAATTATTTCTAAATGCCAGATCCTTCCTATGTACATTTTATGGAAGGCATTTAAAAGCAAATGAGATGTAACTTTGTTAAAATAGAAGCTAAAGTTTGGGGAATAAGGATCAGCCAGCCAGCCTGGGTAAATTTTGAGCTTAGTTTGGAAAAGTGTGCTTTATTAGTCAGTTTTGAAGCAAAAATCCTGTTTAAAAATTGCCCACGTTTCAGTGACTTACTGGGACAAGCATCTCTTCTGCCACTTACAGATCTGTCAGTGAGAACAGCCTTGAGAACACTCAGCTGGGCTTGGATGGCTAGTTCTGCCTCAAGCATGGTCAGGGTCAGCTTAGATCCGTTCTGTGGACTGGCCCCGCGTCTGTGCAATGTGTTTTTTGTCTGCTGTGGTTAGAGGCTTCCTAAGGCATGTTCTTTGTAGCACAAGAACAGGGGCCAAACTAGGGAAGCACATTTTAAGACCTTGATAACCTCACAACCCTCACAATGCTCTGGGTAAAGCAAGTCTTGTGGCCAATCCCCGAATCAATATTTAGGAAAAGACATTGTGCTGTAATGAAAGGAGGGACCAAAGGGATTGGGAGCAGGAATGTTAGGGGGAAGGTCATACCAGGCCTCGGACTGGAGCAGAAAATCACGGAGGCAATATAAAATACACCCTTAAATATCTCTCTTTGTTGCCTACAATGAAAATGACAGGCAGAGTGGAGAAATTGGTTCACTAAACATTTTGTTCTCTGATAAAAATCCTGAGATTTGCATTGATCTTATTTTCAATGCAAGCTGATTATCCCAAGTGAACCTGCAGAAGCTTTGAAGGACCATTGTAACTATCTGAGGAAGGTGGGGTGAGGGGGAGTTGATGCTGAAGAATCTCAGCTGGACATAGAATATCAAGTGAGGATTATTTATTTTTTGCTCTTTGACTTTGATTTTTCATACTTTGCTGCCAGCAGGATATAAATGTACAGGGAGGAACCCAGCCAGGAAGGCAAAGAAAACTACCATTGAGTGTGTATTCATATTTCTCTTTTAAAGTAATGTTTTAAGTTGAACTAAACATTTCATATCAGTACTAAATAATTAATCAAATATATAGAGTAACTTACAAATGAGCTTTCATTTTTTCTTTCTTTCTTTCCTTTTTTTTTTTTTGGAGACAGAGTCTCACTGGGTCACCCTGAGTAGAGTGCCATCACAGCTATGGCATCACAGCTCACAGCAACCTCAAACTCTTGGGCTCAAGACATCTGCTTGCCTCAGCCTCCCACATAGCTGGGACTACAGGCACCTGCCACAATGCCCAGCTGTTTTATTATTATTATTTTATTTTTAGTAGTCACAGGGTCTCACTGTTGCTCAGGCTGGTCTCCACGTACTGAACTGAAGTCATCCACCTGCCTCGGCCTCCCAGTGCGCTGGGATTACAGACACCCCTGCGCCTGCCCCAATCTCTTGTTATAATATAAATTTTCAGTCCATTATTATTCTCTATAACATTTTAATTAAGCTTATGTGGCATGTTAGCCACTGTGTTTACTTGTGTAATTAAAAAGATGAATAGGACATATTTTCCAGCACGAAAAGCTTGTGATGTTGAACTTAAACTTCTTAGACAGTCTTTCTATATTTCCAGTGGTTGATCTATTTTTTTTTCCTTTTAGGAAAAATGATTGCGAAATAATAAAACATACACTTGACTAGGATTTGTGAATTTGCGTTTTAGCTCTAAGTGTGCCTCTAATTGGGCTAGAATAGACTGTGCCTACTTCTGCTTCTGGAGCATCCTGGTACCTGCCACACACATAGTAGGAATTCCATGATATGCAAATAGAATCATACATAGTGGCAAATTAAAGAGAATCATGAAAACTACCCTTGGGCATCTATTTTACTAGTGATTCTATGGTCACTTGAGACAATAATAAAACTTAGCATTTGCATTTGACTTTGAAATTTAAAAAATACTTCCACATATGTTACTGTGGTTGACAGAGTAATGCCCTTCCAAGTGTGTCTGTACCCTAATCCCTGGAACCTGGGAGTATGTTCTTCACATAGATTAAGCGAGGCAATTTGAGTTAGAGAAGTCATTCTAGGTTACCTATAAAGGCCTAATGTAACCACAGTGTCCTTATCAGAGGCAGGGTCCTTATCACTTTTCAAAGTGAAAAGAACACAACATAAGCAAGAGAGTTAGGTGTCGTGACCACTCCCCAGAGAACGTAGAAAGTGGAAAAGTGAGGAACCCAGACAGCTCCTGCAAACCCAAGGAAGAAGCCGCCTGCTGATGCCCTGATGTTAGCTGGTGAGAATGATTCTGGACATCTGGCCTCCAAACCTATTAAACTAATACATTCGTATTGTTTAAGTTCCCAAAGGTGTAGTAATTTGTTCCCATAGTGCACTACTCAGAGTTTTCCAGAGCAACAGAGCCAATAGGAGATACACATTCATCCCAAGTTCTGCATCGGCAAGACAAAGACCCAGGAAATTCCAAACAAACGTAAAGACTACCACTGAAGCTAATAGTGCAAACCTTAGTTAAGGAGATGGCCCCGCTCAAACAGTGAGGCAGGAAAAGGAGGGAAATTCCTCTTTCCTCAGCCATTAGTTCAACTGAGGCTCTCAACAGATTGAAGGATGCCCACCCACGTGAGGAAGATTCACCTTTATTACTATGTCCTCTGATTGAATTTTCTGTTGAAGAAAAGAAAAAGAATTTTACTAATTTGCCAGCAAATGAGGAAGCTGGAAGATTTCTGTTGCAAAAACACCCCCATCCCCCTTCTCAGCAGAAGCACGGAGCTTTTAAAGGTTCTGAGTAATCCCATTATCTCATTTGTGCCAAGACAATCTCCTGGACTGTGTCTGAGTTCATCTCATCTTCAGCTTGGATGATCTTGTGGCCTCCATCCAGACGATTCCTGTGAGCTACCACCTCAGAGTGCTAGAAGGGTCTCTTACAAACTGGTTCTTAAAGGCTGAACTTAATCCTGCTCCTCAGGCCCACCCTGACCCAGGAGGCCAGGCAGCAATACTAGATTCCCCTTCACAGGGGACCATGTACCTTAGATACAGGGCTCTGCTCACTTCCTGGGTTACTCTGCTATAAAGGAAGGTTCATTATCATTCAGGCTCTTGTGGGGCATTTACTCAAAGAAGCTCGTAGGTGACCCCAGGACACTGTGTAGCGAATCCACACATAGATGGCAGAAGGCAAGGTCCCCCCATGGACTCGCCACGGAGCAGCCAAACATGCTGACTCCTTAGGAAGAGTCTTACCTGCCTGCCCAGGGCGTCCTCCACCAGATGCCATCCTCTGTCTGCTGTGTCTCCTTTCCTGGACAGCTGACTGTGATCCCGTTGTCCTCATTCCTGCTTTGTGGTGTGTACGTTTGAAAGAACTCAGCACAGGCCCGGTCCTGGCCAGCAGCTCCTGGTAGGAGCCCCTGGTGGAACTTCAGATGCTCTCTCAATTGGGGTGGAACAAGCCTCTACCCCTCCTGAAAGGGTATCTCCTAATACTGAGGGAGACGGCCAGTCACGGGAAGAGCTGGGCCGTCATGCTGGCTCTGTGTATAGTGGGTGGCCTCCCTGTCTTTAGAGTGTTGTGAGTACAGTCTATTACTAACAAGGTCCTCCCAGATGAGATGCCACCAAATTCATTAACACAAACACAGCAGTCCATTTCAAATGAGGTGCCCCCAAATCAGGTCCCCCCGATATGAAGTCTCCCCCAAATGAGGTTCCTCCAACTCCATCACGCTGGTAATGTGTGCATTCAGGGGGGAGCCTCAGAAGAGGCCCATGAGAATTCTCTCTCCACCTTAGTTTTAAAGGGGACCTTGTCACCACTGGAATCACCACTGTCAATTTGCATCTGGGGAGGCATGTAGGCTTGAGGACCCACACTTATAAAATTCTACTAATCAGGTCCCCTCCCTGTGCTTCTACATTTGGGTTGGAGCTGCCATTGACTCTGGCGTCCACAGGGCCCTGCGTTGTGTGAGTGCTGGAACCGTTTGCTTTCCCAAGGGTTTCTGGTCACCTGGAGCCCTTTGCAATTTGGAGGAAGAGTTCTTTCCAGTGTCCTTTTTTTTTTCTTTTTCTGGAACACATAACATACTGATTTTATGTACCCCGGGGCGACATACCATATCCGAGGACAGTGTTTCCTTAGGGTCTGTAGGTGGCGTTGATAATAGAATATGCAGTTTTGGGGGTTACTTCAAAGGACATATTAACCAGTTGTGAAGGATTCATCTAATGGCCTTGTCCTGGCCATGGGGCACCCTCTGGCCCAAATGGGCTCCCAGTTGTTCAAGGAGAGATCGTTCCTGATCCAGAGTCATGACCTACTGGGCACAAGATCGAAGAGTTAGTTAAACCCCGGGCCCCTTACGGTGCCTCGGGCCACACTCCTCCCACGGCTGTGACACTCCGTGGTGGGACTCCGTCCCTTCTCCTCTCCTGGGCGGCAGCTGGCTCCGGCTCCTCCTGGCGTCTCCCGAAAGAAGGTGGGATAATTTCTACATTCATTTCCTTCTCCTCGACTCACTCCAAGCTGTGTGGAGCTGTGTCCAGAGATGGGGATGGCCGTTCCCTGGAGCCAAAACAGGCTGGGCCGCTGCCGGGCTTGTCCCTTGCTCTGTCTCCTTGGAAAGAAGTCGCTCCCGCCTGTGAAGCCCCGCAGCCTCCACCGGCTGCTCCACCACGCACAGCCCGGCAGGTGCACACCCTCCAGGCGCGTCTGCCCAGCTGGCAGCGCTCATCCCCCAAGCCCCTGGAGGAAAAGGGGGACAAGGGCTTTGAGGAGAAAGGAGAAGCTTACTAATTTGCTGGCAAATTAGGAGGCTGGAAAACTCCTGTCTGAAAAAATATCAGTGTCCCCCACTGGCTGAAAGTTTAATCTCCTACGAAAACATCATTGGCAAATGTGCTTTCTCCGGGATACAGGGTAATGCCAGAGGAATACGCTGGACGGGAGGCCTGATTATGTGTGTCCCGCTGGCAACAGTTCCAGAAAAGAAGATCTTTTCACACTTTTAGGGAGATCACATATCCAGTGTCCAGGTAGAGGTGACCTGGTGTCCAGGTGTTATATAAAATATTCATATATTGTAATTTTTCTCTAGGCAGGATATAGATCTGTAGTGATTTAATTATTTTGCCTTAATATTACATGGATTTCTGTATAGCTGCATAAAATTACTGTTCCTTATTCTTGGACATATTTGTGTTGAGCATATGTAATTCACGATTCTATCTGAGCTATATTTTGTTAAATATTTCCTACGTTATTCTTACAGTTTTACCTCAGATAATATATTCTTTACATGTAACAGTTGAAAATTATAACTCATTTTTCTGGTTTTATACAGAATAACTGTGCAAGACAAAAACATTCCATTTTTACGTGAATAACTAAAATGTGTATCTCATAAAAAAGAATTCTGCATTTAAATTTTATTCTTTACAGGGTGAATACCCATTAGAGCCAAGCTCCCACTAACTGCTAGTTAGTGATCTTGAAATTGGAAAATAAGCTTTCAAATTTGTTAACTTAAGGAACTATTATTATGCCATATAACTAAGACTTCTCATTCCCTCTCCCATAAGAGACGTGATGAGTCATGAGACTATTTCACCTTTTCAGGTTACCCCTAACTCAAATATGGATTTTTAAAACCCCACCTTTACCTATCCATGTCCTATCCATAACCATTATTTAAATCACCACTCTTCCCTCCTGTGACAGATTAAAGCAGCTTGCAAGTTATAAAACTGATTTAATTCTGTGTAGTAAACGCCTTTCCTCAAAATTTAAACTCCCGTTCTTATTTTCTATACCGAGAATATTTCTTGGTAATAAATATCACTTTGTTGCTGGAGTCTTATGCAGCTTTGATATTTTGTAAACTGTGTATTTTCAAAAGTTTCATTGTTCCTAAGAGAGTTCAGAATAGCTGCGCTTTCTGTAGCTGCAGGTCTGTTGCTTGTTTTCTCCCCTGGGACTGATGAGTGAAGGAGAGAAACCATCCTAGGACAGCTGGATCCAGAAGAGGGCGCTACAACTATGTGGTGGAGCCTACTAACTAACAAAGCAAAATAAATAAGATAAATCTGGAGGTTAAGTCCTGTTATGCATGGAAATTTTATATCTTTATGCAATAATTTTAAGTGTTATTTTTATTTTCACCATTCCTCCATGCCCCTTTTCCTTTTTAAGTGGAATCCAACCTGCCAATACTCACATTTATGTTAAGGTTTTGTGGTTGGTAGTCACTGTGGGTTTTACCAGATATTTAAGTTCAATCAGTGTGCTTGAACATAGGTAGCACTGTGCTTACAATTAGGTGGCACTGGATACTACATGAAATACATTCTGGTCACAGAAGCAAAACAGAACAGAATAAAGCATAACTCCTCCTTCAGCCTGACGACAATCTTGGAGAAATTTGAGAACTGTCTCTGATATCTTGGGTTTCATTTCAAACAATATTGTAATGTTGCATAACACTTGCACACATCACATACTTTTGCCCAAATTTTATAGGAGCATAATTTTGGCCTCAAAATTTTAAACTGATTTGCCTTGCCATTAGTCAGAAAAGAACTGCAGATCTAGGAATTGAATACAAATCTTCTATTGTAAATATCACTATAGCTCTGAGAAACTGACATATGATATGTAAAAAAAAGTTAAGAACAGTGTTACAACTATAACTCTAAATATTATAATAAAATAGAAGATCACATATTGTACTTAGAGTTTAATAAACAATATCAAAATGCCCTCGACAGGATGCCAGAAATTGCCATGTTTAATAATCTTTAAGAAAAAACTTAGGAAAAAAAAGAAAAAAGAAAAAACTTTGGCCAGTGAAGCTTCTTTTCTTTTTTTAAAGAATATAAAGTCAATATATCTATTCTTCCTTCCCTCAGGATATCTGAAACAATTTAAAATATATCTGCATTTAATCACTGAGCAAAGTTCTATACATGTCATAAAGATTAGATAATATTCTGCTTAATTAAAAAATTAGCTCTACTGTATAAGTACTGCATACTTCTGTGTATAAAATTTTGTCTCAGGTGTGAGCTCCAGTATATTCATTTTGTGTATTTTTGCCTTTCTCCCTAACTTCAGTAATTTTGTTCAGTTCAGAATTTTGGAAACCTGTTACAGCTCTACATATTGAGATATAACTACATACTGATGACAATGCCAAAAATCCCAGGGTATATAAGATTTAGCTGTAGTCCTCACTAAGTAGATAGTGCTGCTTTTTATGTGAAAGAGGAATTTCAGAAAAGTAAATCACATTATCTTTCCCCTGCATCTTAAAGGTTAAACTGGCCTCGGGTGGGCACCCTGGATGCTTACAGGTGGCTAAACCCTTCCAAGCTGTGCAAACTTTAACCTAACCACGTGAGCTGGCTTGGTTGAATCCCTACACCACTTACTATGCTACTCTGTAACTCTCAAATTATCATCCTTATCTTCAAGATCTTGTCAGAGCTTCTCCTTACAAACACACTATTTTGGTCACTGACTTTGCCATTGCTCAAGCATGTGGGTCAATATGCTCCATAAATATATGTTAGATTGAGATGGGATTTGAAACCATCTCTTAAAGCTCAGAGACATTTCTTGTTTTGACTGCTAAGATACCAACGACGTGTGTACTAAGCCTTGACGTTCCTGAAAAAAAAAGAATGGGGAAATAAGTCTTATTATGTAATACTAAGTAGCAACTTAAAATTGATTCATTTTGATTTGAATCACTTCTTCCTTATTCAGTCACTAGATATGGCATTTGGGGAAACAGTCCATTCACTTTGGTTCTTCAAGGTTCTATCTCTGGTATAATTTTCTATACCTCTAGCTGGTTACTATAAATCGTCAATGAGTCAGACTTCCCAGGGAGCAGATAGGCACAATGCAGGCACTGAGGGCTCAGGAACAGAGGAAAGGGAGGGTGACAAAGAGCAGATCGGAGCCTTACTGTCAACCTGTCCTCAGCAAAATCCACATATCAAGAACAGCGTCACTGGACTATAGCTTGGGCTGCTGGCGGACAGAGGGACGGTGGAGTCTACCAGTATAAAAACTTAGCTTGTGACTGTAACTCTGCTGCACGTTTTGTTAGTGTTGCTGTGCCTCCATTCTTTTATTTTCAGCATTTTTGTGTCCTCCTATCTAAGGTTTCTCCTGAAAGCAACATAGGCATCTTTTTCTCTATCAAAAAAGTCTTGTTCTTCTAGAGTTTTACATTTAATTTCCTTTATCAAAATGTACATCTCTCATCACATTTGATTACCAAGCCTAGAATACTTTGTAAATATTTGATTTCATTTGTTGCCGTAAGGATCTCACAGAAAATCGATGTCACAAAGAATAAGCACGCTTATTGAAATTGTGTTTAAAATAAAGGTGACCATCTGCCGGCTCAGGCAAAATGGCGAGCTTTCTTTATTTGCTGTTGGTTTATATAGGGAATCTCATGCATGTGCACTATACAGCAATGACCTCAGTAATATTCACTATGATCCCTCTGCACATGTACTTGGGGCATCAATGACTTCATTAATCCATTTAAATGTCTTATGACCACCTGCCCTGTAAGTAGCTTCTCCCTGGTAATCTGATAATCCACCCAACATACACCTTTAACCATAACCCTTTCAACATAACCCAGTTTAACATAACTTAATTAAGAACATGTTGTCAGCTATCACTTTCTTTGTTCTTATCTGATGAAGTCTGAGCTATGGGAGAAAGAGACAATTTGAATGTCTGTTCTACTGACCATGCCATTTGGTGGCAGTTACTTTGAGTCTTTAAGCAAAGCATAGAGAAACTTCTTGGGCGTACAGGAATTTGTGTGCAAACCTCTACTCCCATGCAGGCCTTAAGTCAGGGAGGTTTTGCTGGAGCTTTTTATAAGGAATTCTGGAGATGGACTTCTGAAAAGCCTTTCATGACCCAGGTTTCATTTGTGCCATTAGATACCTGTATGCATTGGGTAAATTCCTCTTCTCTTGAGCTCCCCTAGCACATTTCCATTCCCTGACCCATCAGCAAGAGACCTTCGTCACTTACCACAGATCAGGAGAGGTTACTGGTGGGTATCTGGCCAGTTTTCCAAAGGGCTTTTTCATTGGCCTTATAAAGTCAACCTTAATTCCTTAACACAGTCTGGAAATGCTATTCCAGCCAAAGCCTTGGTCATGTTAGGCCCACAACTAACCTAGCCACATGGGATTCTGCCTTAGTTTCTCACAAGTATGCCTGCACAAAGTCTTTTCACTGCTCTCTCTCAAACGGCTTTTTTAGCCAGAGGCATATAGACATTTTGCCTACAGGGCACACTTTGGCAGAAAATTAGAGAAGCACTATCCAAAGCAACAGATTTAAGAGACGCACTGTAAGATGTGTTTGCCAGGGTATTCACTGGAGCATAATTTATTATAAAAATAAATAATGGAAACATCCTAAAAGTCCAACAGCAGTAAACTGGTTATGTCAATTATCTGATGTGATGGATATGAGAAATGATATATGATACAATATAATATGGTCAATTAAAATTCTTTTCATAAAAATGATTTTAGTTACAATCATTTCACTTTTTCCAAAGTGGAATTTCATCGTAAAAGCATATTAAGTTAAAAATGAAGAATACAAAAAGACACCCTCTACATTAGCCCAACTTTGGAACACCAGGAAACATGGACACACAGAAAAAAATGCCAGGGAGAAAATCGGCCAAAATGTCAACCGTGGCAGAATAGCCGGAGATTTGTATTTTCTTTTTTATGCTTTTCTGAATTTCCCACTTGCTTCATAATGAATTTCTGATTTTCTACTCAGAAAATGACACTGTGGGGTCTGGGGTTGTTGCTGTTTGGTTTGGCAGTGACTTTTGTTTTTAAAAGAAAAATGGAATTGTGCAGAGCAGCGCTGCCCATTTACAGGGCCTAGGGGAGACAGCAACAGTCCCTTTACTCCTCGTCTGCACGCTGGGCACAGAGACACATTAATATTTTTACATCTATTTTAACATCTCCGTGCGCCGGCCTGGAGGTCAGGAGTAGCTCAGCAATGCCTGAGTGCTCCAGCATGGCCAGCACGTCCCTCCCCACTCCCACAAGTGCTCCAACATGGCCAGCACCTCCCTCCCCACTCCACTGCCACTTGGAGACACTTTTGTCTCTTCCAAGTGTTTGATCAGCTTCATTTCTGAAACCACTCACTCACAGGGCAGTTTGACATTTGTGTGAGATGGCTCTTCAAAGTCGGTGCTTGGTGGGAAATCTTCACACCCACACACAGAGTTGAGCCAGCCATGTGCCTGTTCCTGTCACGTCCTCCATATGTGCCTAGCACACAAGCAGAGAAGCGTGCAAGCGTAGCCCGGGGTGAAACACACAGGCACCAGTGAGTCAACACCAACTCCTTTCTGCTATGTGACCTTGGACAAGCATCTAAACCTCTCTGCATCAGACCACTCAGCTCCCACATAGAAAGAATAGCCAACCGACCTCCTAGCTCTTGTGAGGGCCAGACGAGTTAGAACTGCGATATGCTCAGCACTTGGCACATCTGGAGAACCACAGAGGTCAGTGACTGTCATTGTCTTGTCTTTGTGGCAGGATTGCTCTCACTACCCCCATTTCACAGCAATAGAAACTGAGGCTCAGGTCTGTTTGATTCCGGAAGCCCCTTCTCTCATCCCCACTCAGGCTCTATGGTATCACCCTGGGGGTGGCCCTGGTGGAAACTCTCCATGCCCCTTCCTTCCCCACCACCTCCTCTCTCCCTCTTCCTTCTCACTCTCACCCCACCCTTTGCATCTGTGAACCAGGACACTAACCCCTCGCAGTAGCCAATAAAGAGCAAACGTCATTCGCCCATCAACTTAGGCCTCCGGCCCTGGCCTAGCTCTGAGTCACCACGTGTGTGGTCAGTGGCCAGCCCCACACCAGGACCACTGCATCTCACGCTCGAGGCTGAGTCCTGCTCTCACACCACCCTTCTGGCTGCTCAGCCGTGGGGCTCAGAGTCACCCTCTGTTCATACTCTCACTCTCTCCTTCCCCACCTCCAATTACTCAGGAAATTCTGATGACCCTTCCTCCAAACTACACCCATGAGCCAACCACTTCTCATTATCCTCACCCTCACAGGCTCTTATGTTCTTGAGCTGGTCTCTTTGCAGGCCCGGTGTCACTAAGTGCCAAGTGCACAGGCCTCACGACAATCGTCTCTAAGACCCTGCATGACACCGGCCTCCGCCCTTCCTCTCCTGCCACAAAGGCCTCCCCGCCACCTTCAGCCTCTCTCTGGAACACACCTGCCCAAGAGCATCCCCACTCACCCCCGCACCCCTACAGCACATTCACCACCTTACCTTCTCACTGAGGCCTGCCCTGACCACGGCAGTGCATTGAATGGTGTCTCCACAAAATTCCTGTCCATGGGGAGCCTTTAAATGCAAACTTTACAGATATAATTAAGTTAAAGGTCTCAAGACAAGATATCCTAGTTTTAGGGTAAATCGTTAAATCCAATGATTTGCGTCCCTGTAAGAAGAGGAGACACACAGAAAGACAGAGAGGGGGAGGCCAGAAGAAAGTGGGCAAAGAGACCAGAGTGATGTGGCCACAAGCCAAGGGCACCGGAGCCACTAAAAGCTGGAAGGGGCAGAGAAGTTTCTCTCCCAGAGCCTCAAGAGGGAGCATGGCCCTGCTGACACCTTGATTCTGGGTTTCTAGACTGTAGAAGTGTGAGAGAAGAAATTCCCATTGTTTTAATTCACCCAGTTAGTGGTATTTTGTTAGGGCAGCTCTGGGCCACTCCCCCACCATCCTACTGGGTATGGCATCCCGACCTCCCCTCCCCCCACAGCCCGCTCCTTCCTGCCACTCTCTGCCTCTTCCTCCAGCACATGCTCTTCCGCCACTGTGTCCCTGCCTCCCAGGGTTGGGCAGTGCCACAGGAGCCTCTGCAGCCCCCCTCCCATTTTATTTCATTCTTTAAAATGAAATAAAATTCAAGAATAGCAGACTTCTGTTTCAAAATACGTTCAACCTGACAGGTCTTTCTTTTATAAGGTCATAGTGGTATTCTGGTTTCAGGCACAACAAGGTAAGTGAAGAATGGCTACATAATTTGCGGAACCCTTGCAAAATGAAAATGCGGCAGCCTTTGTTCAGTAAGTAAAAGGTTCAAGGCTGCAACAGCAGAGGCTTTAGCCAAGAACAGGATGCTGAAGGACTGGACAGGTGGACACCAGGGAAGCTGGCCCAACACAGGGGCCTGGGACTTGCCTGGAAAGTTAGTTTGCTGCTAGTCAGTGTTGTGGGTACAGAGTTGGGATGCTGGTGTCCGTCCCCTTATCCCTTGTCACACCCTCATGCTTACTGTTACCCAACGTCAACCAGTCCAAAAATATTAAGATATTTTGAGAGTGAGAGAGACCACTGTCATGTAACTTTTACTCCAGTATATTATTATAATTGTTCTACTTTATTATTAGTTACTGTTAATCTCTTACTGTGTCTAATTTATAAATGGAAATTTATCATAGACATATATGTATAGGAAAAAACCAAGGGGCCAGTACTGCCTGTGACGCAGGAATCCCCAGAGTTCTTGGGATGCGTCCCCTCAGGGAAGGGGGCTGCTATATTTAAGAGAAGGTGAGCATAGGAGGGAACATGTCAGACTTTTGTCTGACATGTCTCACTAGTTAAACTACATCATAGTACGAGAATCATCTTTTTTTAAACATCCTGAAAATGATGCTTTTCATTACCCAATCCTCTCCTTTCCTCTTGTGACTAAGGTGTCTGCAAAACCCACATCCACACCTCAGCCGCACTTAGAAAGCCCCAGTGGCCTTCTTTACCCTGTGAGCTGACGGCCAGGCCGCCCCGGAGGCCAATGGCATCTGCTTCCTATAGGGGCTTAACTGGGGCGCCTGGGGCCCAGCCTAGGGGACGTGCACACTCAAGCACTCTCTCAAAGCATGTGCACAGCACACAAAACCCTTCCAAAGAAAACAGTTAGAATCCTCCCCTCTCACCAACAGTTCTGAACACTTGGCCTCCATGTTCCTCTCCTGAAAGCCAAGACAAGGAGAGAAAACATGAATCGACATAGGTTTGCTTTGCTGAGCCAAATAGCGAGGATTTGGTTTGGTGCCTTTCCCCATTTATCATAGTTACACACTTACGGTCATTAAATGTGGCATTTGTGAAAACTAGAAAGTCATTAACGACAGCGGCAGGACTGCCGTGGTTTACGGCAGGGCTCTTCCTGCTTAGAAAGACGAAGAGGTGTCAGCAAAAGGGATCAGCTGCTTTCCAACTGGGTTTTATTTTGCTTGTGTTATTTTAAACATATTTAATGCTTGAACAAGTAATATATTTACATGGTATCAAAAGGTAGGTGAAAGAAGGCATACAGCTGAGAATTTCCCTCCCATCCCTGCTCCATAGTCGAGTTATTCCTGCCCATGACCCATGGATGTTCACTGTCAGCACACGGTTTCACGGCCCATCACTGTCCACTGTCAGCTCGTGGCTTCACGGCCCATCTCTGTCCACTGTCAGCACACGGCTTCACGCCCCATCACTGTCCACTGTGAGCACATGGCTTCACAGCCCATCACTGTCCACTGTGAGCACATGGCTTCACAGCCCATCACTGTCCACTGTCAGCACGTGGCCTCACGGCCCATCTCTGTCCACTGTCAGCACGTGGCCTCACGGCCCATCTCTGTCCACTGTCAGCACGTGGCCTCACGGCCCATCACTGTCCACTGTCAGCACGTGGCCTCACGGCCCATCACTGTCCACTGTCAGCACGTGGCCTCACGGCCCATCACTGTCCACTGTCAGCACGTGG
>CAUYQV010154015.1:0-43741 GCA_963574575.1 Galagoides demidoff | reverse complement strand
CTGCAACCAAAAAAAAAAAATGGCCGGGCCTTGTAGCGGGCGCCTGTGGTCCCAGCTACTTGGGAGGCGGAGGCAGGAGACTTGCTTGAGCCCAGGAGCTGGAGGTTGCTATGAGCTGTGATGCCATGGCACTCTACCCAGAGGGATAGTTTGAGGCTCCGTCTCAAAAAAAAAAAAAAAATTTCCTGAGGGGCCCAAACTGTTACACACAGAGTGGGGAATAGGCAACACTCACACACACACACACACGAACTAGGCCCAAGTCCAGAGAGAACTGGGAAGATGAGGGAAGAAAAAGAGAGAATGAGGCAAAGAAGGACAGTCATAGAGAACTGGGAGACCCCAAGAGACAGATCTGAGTGCCCAGAGTTTGGGAAGCTCTAAAACCTAAAACAGAAGGAGCTGAATACATACACGTGTTCATTGCAACCTTATCTGTAGGGGTGAAAAAGTAGAAACAACCAAAATGCCCATTTCTGGGGAAAGGGCTGAATAAATGCTAACATTCTAGCGCAGGTGTCCTCAAACTATGGCCTGCGGGCCACCTGCAGCCCACCTAGGACATTTATCCGGCCCACCAGGTGTTTTTGCCACAGCTGCCTGTCCTGCTTAGCAGCTGACTCATCCCAGGGTGCAGTCGGGCCCTCCAACTGTCTGAGGGACAGTGAACTGGCCCCCTGTTTAAAAAGTCTGAGGACCCCTGAATCTAGCGCATTCCTTCTCTGGAATTCCTTGCAGCAGAGAGAAGGAATTAAGAGCAACTGAACGTTCTAACAAGGAAAAAGGGGCCTACGGGAACAGTTGAGAGTAAACGCTCACCGGAGAATAATAGACACAGTATGAGACAATTTCTCTTAAAAACAAGAACAATATTCTGATGACAAGACTACCACACCATACTCTGCATTTTCTAGAGGAATATAGATGCTTCCATTTCCAATTGTTGATTGATTTTTTTATTATACTGACCTTTTTATTTTGCAACCTGGCCAAACTCACTGAATAGTTCTAGGAAATGTAGGTTCTTTAGAAGTTTCTGTATAGACAATAACGCTGTTTTCTAATATAGAGTTTTATTTCTTCCTTCCCAGTCTGTAGGTTCTTTTATTTCTTTTTCTTGCTTTATTGCACTGGCTAGGCTGGCCAACACAATGCTGACTAGGAAAGGTATAAGCAGAAGTCCAGGCCTTGTTCCTGATCTCAGGAGGAAAGCAGTCTTTCACCATTGGCTATGACTGTAGCTGTTTTATGAGGGTGTGTATGTGTGTGATGAATTTTTTTCCACTATTTTGATAACTCTAGTTTCTTCTTGGGAAAGGGAGGATTGGAGACCAGGATTGGCTGGGGGTACAGCAGAAGAGACTTCAGTCGCACATATAATGTTCTAATCTTTTAAGAAGATGACATATTTGTGTGTCCCTGGTGAGAATGAAAAAAATATAGAGATGGCAGAAAGGGCTGAGAAAAGGACTGATAAAAAAACAAGGAAGAAAGGAAACCCCATGCAAATATACCTCCCATCTCTCTGTCCATCTCTCCTCCCTGCCCCAGTCTCATGCATTTCCTAGCCTTCCTCTGGGCTGATGTCCAGAAAAGACACAGACATCAAGGGGCACAGTCCAGCAGGGGGTAAATGCACCCAAACCAAGGCGTGCCTGGACATGCTGGGGGTGGGGGGACTCTGGGGAGATGATGGGGTTCTCAAGGAGAGAGGGGTCTACTGAGGCTTCATCGAAGGGGATGTGGTTCTTTTCTTGAAAGACAGGAGGATAAGGGCAAGAGGTCATTGTGGTGACAGTGAGGAGGAGCCATTAGGACAGTAGGATGCCCCCAGGTGCCTCCATACCAGGGAGATGGAGGCTTAAAGGAAAAGTGACTGTGGAGGCAGGTGGAGGGCTCTGCCTCAGCACCATAGCGGGCATGGAAGGAGCAAGGTGGCCCTCTCCAGTGTCTGCGAGGGTGGGAGATGGGGACAGGAGTGGGACAGATCCAGATGAGTGCTCTCCACAGAACAGTGTACATGATTCCAGCTGAGAGGAGCCAGGGCAAAAGGGAGAATAGCAGGTGCTAGTGCAACAATACTGGCCATGAGGACCAGAAGGAACTGAGGAAAACTGGACAGAGGTGCTGGAGGAAGGATCAGTAAGAGACTCGGTTGCAGAGATGGGGATGGGAACACGGGTGGGTACTGAGGTACTGATCCGGTCTTGGCAAGTCTGTGCATTGCTGGGCATCCAAGTGGGGCTGAGGAAGGGACAGCGGACATGCAGGAGGATCCTCTGCAGCAGCCCTGGGCGTGGACAGCAAGGCATAGGTGCCCTTCATGGATGGTGTGGGCCACAGCAGGAGAATGCGGCCTGCAGAGGACTGGACGGAGGAAGAAGATATGAAAACATGGCCTGGGCAAGTAGGACAGGTGTCACACTCACCCCATCCCAAGCATACACTGTGTCATGAACAAAGAGACATAAAGTCTTGAGAAGCCCCTGTCACCATCTTGAAGTGCAATCAGTGACAAGTGGTCTGTCTTTCCCCTGGACTCTAGGCTCCTGAAAGACATGGCTTGGGGCTTTGGGGCCTGTGTCCTCAGCAGAGACCCAGTGGGTTCTCTATGCAAGTCTGTTAAGGGGTGGATTGGTGGATGGTCGTGGTGGTCCAGGGTTCAGTTGTCTAGGCCTGGGCTGAGGGCCGGGCTGCTAGATGGGGGAGGGGCACTCAGCAGTGTTTGGAGGAAGATTCTACAGGAAGAACAGATGGGCTGTGGGTAGCAGGAGAGTATGGACTCAGAGATGACTCGGGGCTCCTGGCTGCGGACCCAGGCAGGCAATGACACTCAGCACTAATGAGAACAGAGAGAAAAACACACAAGGGTGCGGAAGTGATGTGGTATGTTTGTCACATGCCAGGCTTGCAGTCCCCAAACCAGCTGGAGCTGGGCTTTGCGTTTTCAACATGTGAGCATGAAAGCAGTCTGGCCGGTGGGGCTGTCAGTGCCAAGAGTGGGGCAAGCAGGCGCACAGTGGTAGGGGTGGGGTCCCAAGATGTGAAGGGGAAGAGGAGGAATAGGAGACAGAGGCAGGGACAGCAGACGGTGTGCACTCACACACGCACACTGAGTGGCCCATAATGGGCCAGGCCTGGCCTTGACGTGAAGCAGGTGTTTAATTAACCTCTTGTGGATGAGTCAACAAATAGATGGACAAAGTGTGAATGACAGTGACCCAGGGGGAACTGCACAGCCCAAGTCCCAGGAGGAAAGATGTGAGAGACTGACAGATGTACACACACACATGCACACACACACAAAGCAAGAAGGGCTTGCAAACTCAGACCAAAAAGCCAACAAGGCTCCTCTGTAGAGAGAAGGGGAATATGCCTTTGGAATGAGATAGAAACACGGGCAGTGAGGAAGGGAAATGGGATGTTCAGATATACACAGGATATAGACACAGGCTCACTGTACAATGTACACACACACTTACCTTCTCACTGACTGGCATAGAACCCAGTACTTCTTAGATGGCAGACAGATGGATGGATGGGTGGATGGATAGGTAGATGGGGACTGGGGAGGGATGGATGTGAGCTGGCATGATCTAATTTACAAGATCTTTCTAGGTCTTGATGGAGAATAAACTGGAAACAGGAGTAGAAGCAGAGAGCCAGAGAGGGGGCTGAGCTGGTGTCCCAGACAAACAATGGGGTTGGAAAGTAGGATTGGGCAGCTGGGATGAAGAAAATGGAATGGATTTGGGAAGCTATAGAAATTCCGTCGGTGGCACTTATGCATGGACATGAATGATGAAAGAACAGAGGCTCCAAGATGCCTTCTGGGGTCTTTGGATGGTGTCACTTACTGATAAGGGGAAGGCTGGGGAAGGAGCAGGTCTGCAGGGGAGACAGAATGAGTTTGGCCTAGGACACAGTGAGTTCGAGATGCCTGTTAGACATCCAAATAGTGATGGTGAATGAGCACTGGAGTCTGGCGTCCAAGGAGAGGTAAGTAGAGTAGGGGAGTCATCAGCAAATAAATAGTTCACCAAACCAATGAATTGGATGAAGTCACCAAAGTAGAGCATGCAGATAAAAATGAGAAGGGGGCTGTTTAGAGGTAGAAGGAGGCAGCAGAATCCAGAAACAGAAGCTGAGAAGGAAAACGAGAAGAGGGTCACATCATGAAGGCTAAGAAAAGTGAATGTCTGGGGATTAAGGAAATAATCAACCACATCCAAGGGATAAGGAAAATGAGGTTGATTAAGGAAATAATCAACCACATCCATGGGATAAGGAAAATGAGAGCTGAAAGAAAGAAATATGGCTGCCACTGAGACCATCAACTGGACGAGACAGAAATCACCAGTGATCTTGCCAAGGGCAGTGTCAGCAGCAAAGTGGGCATGGGGGGCTAATTAGGGGGTAAAGACTTCCAAGGTCTTGTTGAGGTCAAAGACATGTCAAAGGCATGCTCAAGTAAATGAGATGGAGTAGCTCAACACTGAGCTTTCAGAGAAGTTGTCATTGTGTAGCAAGGTGTGATCATGCTTGAGGTGGAGCACAGGACAGGATTGTTGGCACCTGGGAGGTCTAGACCATGGTGTTGGCTACAGCCTCAATGTGAGTGCTTAAGACATCAAGAACAGCCACAGAATAAGGAATAGGACAGAGAACCAGGAAACACAAACCTCAGTGATGGAACAGACACAGTAGGGGGTTGGCAGGTGACCACTCAATGAGAGGTTCAATGAATCAAGCACTCTGTGGGGTGCATGGCATCTTTACCAACACAAGAACCCCCACAGGAGGAGCATGTATAGGAGAAGATGCTGAGTCCACTTTGGAACACACGGAGTAGCAGGTCCTTGAAGGAAATGGCCTATTTTACATCTCTGAGGATTAGAATAAAGATTAGGCAGGATGTAGAAACTCAAGAATCATCCATATATTGGGGGTTGATGGAAATTGTGGGCAGGGAGAGAAAGTGGTATGTGGGGAGCGAGACCCTTCTTTCAGGTGATACTGGTGGTTCTGTCAGTGATAAAAGTGAGGAAGGCCAAGCAGGGGCCAGACTTGGAGGATGGAGGTCAAAGGCTCATTTGGAACATGTCAAGTTTGAGTGGCTCATAGACCTACACAGGAAGATGGCCATGAGGCAGCTGGAGAGCTAAGCCTGGGGTTCTGGCCCTAGCTAGGAATCATCAGCATGAGTCTTGCTGGGTTTTCAAGTCGTAGGACTGGATGAACCAAGCTTCCCAAGGAAGCAAGACAGAGATAGACTGAGCCATGGGCCCAACAACGTTTCAACCACTCTTAGAAGGCATTCCCCAACCCTTCTCCAGCCATCAAAAGACATGAGGAGAGATGGAAAGGGGTATCCTGGAAACCAAGAATAGCACTTGAAATGCTGCAGAGAGTCCAAGTGAGAGGAAGACCACCAATCATGAGATTTGGCAGCATGGAGGCCACTGATGACCGTGACCTGGCCAAGGGGAGGGAAGAGGGGCTGGTGGAAGTGGGTGAAGGAAACAAAGTTAGAGGGGTTGGGGTGGCGGGAGCATTTCTGTGCAAAGGGAGGGAAGAAGTGGGGATGTAGATGGGAGAGAGATGGAATCAAGGGAGAGATCTTTTTCTAAGATGGGAGAGGCTTGCACAACGGCTGGAAAAATCCAAGAAATTTTCAAAAGGTAGCCATCCTTCAAAAAGGTTAAAAATTCCTTCCCTAGAAACAAGGAATGTGAATGGGGGAGTGTGGGGATCTGAGAAAAGTACAAGGAATAAGAATGGCACAGCCCAGGGTCATTCACTCACTCATTCAGAAAACCTTTAATGACCGTTACCCATTTAATCTTTAATCACAGCTACAGATCTTGGACGGCCTGGGCCTGCCACAACAGCTTTTCAAGATTTGCCTAATCCTTGAGGCACCCCATGAAGAACACTTCAGCTTTAGCTTCCTTTACAACTATGGAGCCTTGGGAAAGTAACAGGTGTTTGAGCCAGAAGTGGAGGGGTGAGGGGCGAGCTGCAGGAGGGGCCCCTAGAAGGACAGTCAGCAGGAAGTGGGGACAGATAGGTTGTGGGCAGTGGGGACTGGAGACTTCAAAGATGTCGCCCCACCCCCACTCCATCCCAGCTGCAGCCCCGGTAGGTGGTGATGCCCAGCACTAATAAGAACAGGAGAAAAACACATCTGGGGGCTGCAGAGACAGGTGGTGGGTTTGAGGCCTCTGTAGAGGGCCTGGGCAGGTGCTGGTTTTGTGTCTTTATCCTTGGTGGCCCTCAGGAAGGAATTCTGGGGGTCAGCACAGCAGATAGGGGATGAGCTGCCCAGGGAGAAAATACAGAATCAGGGGACAATGATCCCAGGGCAGGACAAGACATGCAGGAAAGAGAAAGACCCCAAGGACCTTTAACTGTGAGAGAGAAATGCTTAACACGCATCATCTTACATCACCTCACGGGGTAATTCTGGAGCTGAACAGCCTAGGTTCAAATCCCACCTCCACTACTAACTTGCTGTGTGGCCTTGGATTCGTCATTCAACCTCTCTGAGCCTTGATTTTACCATCTGTAGAATGGAGATAATAATAGTATCTAAAATCTTATTGACTCTATGAATGCGACCATAAAAGACGAAGTGAAAAACAGACATAAGGCGCTTGGCGCCGTTTCCAGCGTGTAGTAAGCACTGCACAAGAATTAGCTGTTGCTGCTGCTGCTACATCCTGTCTTGCTCTGCTCTTGGGCACCCACAGCCTTTAGAAAGCAGACATGCAAAAAGAGAACAATGATGTGACGTGGGATTTGTTTTAACAACCACATTTATGAGGAAGCCACTTACAAAAAGGGAATCAGAAAAGGCTTTAGCAAGGAAGGACCATTTGAGCTGAGCTTTGAAAGATGCAGAGAAGTTCACCAGGAGGAGAAGGCAGTTTTTATTCATTCTTCCAGCTGCTCTCAGAATCCCCAAGTGCCTCACATGTGTTCACTCCTATACTGGACAGGTGAGAACAGAGCCCCAGGGAGAACATGTGCTTTGGGCCTGCCTTGTGCCACTCCCGGTCAGGGGACAAGGCAGACACAGAAGAGATAAATGGCTATAAGAAAACATGGTGACAGCAGTGATGGGACTCCCATGGAAGCCCCAAAGCAGAACACCTACCTGGGGGGTGATGGGAAGGGGCAAAGAGAAGGAGGGAGCTGGGTGAAGGGGTAGGGAGGGGAGGAGGACTGTCTCCTGGGCCAAGGGGACCAAAGGCTTTAGGGATAGGGACCCTCCTCCATCCCCCCCCACAGCTCCATGTTTTCTCTGCCTGGCTCATTCTCTGAGTATCTATTGAACACCTTGAAAAAGCCACACCTGGGTGGACCAACCTCCCTTTATTCCCCAGCCCCTCACAGCCCCTTCACAGCCTTGTCCTATCCTCCTTCCCTTGCCTCCAGAAGGCGTGTTACCAAGACCCACCACTATGTCGGGACCCCTCGCTTGCTCCTTGACCTTCACTAGCTCTCTATGGTCCACAGGGTGAAGCCCAGAATTCTCCCCACTTGCGAAAACTTGCTTTCTCGGCACTGGCCCAGCCTTCCCCAAGGCCAAGACCTACTCTCAGGACAGTATCTCAACCCTCATTCCCCTTCCCCACTGGGCACTCTTGTCTCACTCTCTCCCCCAGTCCCCTCTGTCACCCACATTTTTGTCCCCTGCTTTGTGTCCTCTCTGTCCTTGGGTATCTCTGTCTTTCTGCTTATCTCCATCTCTCCCGGCATCTCTACATCTCTCTCTGTTTCTCTATCTCTCTCTTTCTCTGTCGTCCTGGAATCTCCAGCTCCACCTTGCTCACACTCTGCAGCTGGCCAGTCTGTTAGTGCAGACCCTATCAGCCCCCTGCAGGGCAAGTTCCACACCAAGACCCGATCTCTGTGGGGGCTCTGGGTCTTCCCACTGGGGTCTTTCTCCTGCCCCCATCATCCAACTTTGGTCTTTCCTTTCTCAATGTCTGTCTGTAGGACTGAGTTCAATTTCCTTCCAATGCCCTGTCGGTTCTGCTGGGTCTGTGTTCATGTGTGTTCCCACGTCTGTCCCTCCTGCATTCCAGGAGAGGTGCTGGGGATGTTGCCACAGACACAGGAGTGCAGTCCAGAGAGGGCCCATGATAGGGACAGCCATGGCATAACGGGAACAAACGTCCATGAGCACTGGCCCTGTGCCACGCTGTCCTCTCAGCATGCTGCCTTCACTCTTCCAGCCTCCCCACAGCCTCTGAAAGGGGAGCCATTGACAGCTCCATTTCAGAGATGAGGAAACTGAGGCCAAAGGGGTAAGACCCCAGCTAGGAGCAGTGACTCCAAATCTATACTCAGTCCTTCCCTGAAGTCCCCTCCTGTATACAACAACTGAGCCAGAGGCCTTGGGGAAAGCCTGTGGCAGAGACAGGGCAAAGCTGGTTTGGGGTCAGTTTTTAGGCTGGAGCCTCATGAGAATGGGAGACCCGTATGGTTCATCCCCTCCGTCTGCTCACCGTCCCCATCCCAGACTCCTGGGGCCTCTCAGGCCCTGGCTTGGCTCTGCACTCTGCAAACCTCAAAGTTGACCATGGGCTAGTAGAGGGACTCCAGGCAAAGCCCAGTCCTGCACTGACAGAGACTAGGCCAGGCAAGAGAGACAGAGAGGAGAGAGGGGGCACTTGAGGGCGATGTTCGGGATAGGATTGGGACAAAGCCGTGCCACTCAAGCCAGGGTGCTGGGTGCTAACCGCATGCAAGTGGTGTTTTCCATGAAGCCTACTCTGGTGTAACAAGAGCAAGCCACCCCCACAGCCAGACCCCTGGCTTTGCCCCTTTGTCTCCCAGGGCCACCTGAGGGAATCTTCCAGAAACACTGCCCTACTTGTTGTGCCTTCCTCCTGCATTGCCTCCCCCACTTCCCAAAGCTCTCATCATCCTTAAGGAGTCCAAAACCAGAAGGATGGGGCAGGAAGGGGATGGGGGGCCCAAGCAGGGGCCAGCGCAGCATTGTATCCCTGAGGAAGGCAGAGGAGGAAGAAGGGAGGGAGGGAGGGGAGCACAGCGCGCTCTCTCTCCCCTTCTCTCTCTCTCTCTCTCTCTCACATACACACACACCCCCGCCTGGGGAGGGAGAGAGGCAGGAGACCCTCACACAGACAGACTTTCCAGACAGAGACATCTAAATGGGCTGACAAAGACACACAGGCGTGTCCCACGTGGGGACCCCAAATGCTTCTGAAGGAATGATTAAGTGAGAAGAGGGTAAAAGAGAATCCGCAAAGAAAGATCCACAGAGAGAAAGAAAGGCTCCCAGACACCACAAAGGATCACAGAAATGTTAGCCCAGGTTCCTTCCTCCTCCTTGGGAGGTGGGATCACGGGGACTTTTATTCATATTCTTCTTCACGTTCTTCTGGGCATTTCCCTCCTTTTCTAAAGGGGATGTGTATTATATCTCAGAGCAAAGAAAAACAATAACTGTCATTTCTAAAAGAAAAAATGTCCACCGAGGGGGAACAAAGGCTGATGAGGCTTCCGTGAGGCAGCAGTGAGGGAGGGAAACGAGAGAGTACACACGCGCACACACACACACACACAGAGCCTGCACACACACACACATACACACAGAGCCCTACTCTTCAGTCTCATGGCATGAGCAGCGAGAGTGAAATTCCAGAAATCTCCAAGGAAGAAAGAGTGGAGAAGAGGAAAAAGGAGCGGCAGCCGGGAAGACTGGAGGTGGAAGGACAGCCGCTCACAGGCCCCAGCACAGGCACATGTTAGAATCCACACCAGCAAAGCCCTCTCAATCTCTCACGGCATGCTGGTCGTAACGCTCATGGGTGTCTCTCTTTACAAAGTTAATAAAGCTTTCTGAGCTCATGGCAGACAATTTAGAAAAAATGATGCTCTAGTTTTTGAATGAGCAAAAGAGCTTATGAATGGGAGTGACCTGCAGAGACGGAGGGAGAATAAACTGGGAACGCAGGATGTGGCACAGGGCAAGTCGGCAGTTTTAAAAGGCTGCAGAGGGAGGGAGGTGGCAGAAAAACAAGCAGGTGCACAGGGAGCCAGAGGCATAGTGCCCCCCCCCCGGGGGCCTCCTACAGAGTGCAGGCAAATTTCAGGGAGCCCCGAGTGTCCGCAGGAATACACTCTTCCCAGATGCTCGCATCTCGGCCAGGAGAATGGGTTTTATGAATGAATGAATGAATGTGGGTGTGGGTGGCTCAGGCTGAGCACAGCAGAGGCAGAGAGGTGCCCAGAGACAGAGGGCCCCGGAGACAAACAGTGCACGCTGACAGGGACTGAGAGACGCAACAAGGGTGCAGGACAGAGATGAGGGACAGGCTGGGGGAGAGGAGGGCTGCGAGGCACACACCACACGCAGGGGTGCCTGGGTGCTCATACCAACTCCAGGTCCACTCCCCAGCACTCTGCTGGGGCCCCTCCTCTTGGAAAATGGGACTCATAGGCACTTCTGTTGTTTTCCCCGTGCTTCTCTGTATTTTCTGAACGTACTATCAGGAAGATGGATGCGTTACCTTTGCAATCAGGAAAAAGCATGTGCCTGGAAAGAAAACAAAGAGAGAAAGAAAAATGGTGCAGAGAGAATGAGTGGAGGTAAAGCAACAGAGAGTAAGTGAGGAGGCCGAGACACATGCGAGCACGCACACACAGGCAGGAGACTCAGAGAAGAGAGGCAGGGAGGCGTGGGCAGAGCAGAGGAGGTGGGTAAGGGGAGGCAGGCCTGGAGGCACCGAGACCCACACCCCCAGCAGGCCCTCACTCAGGAGACTGGGGTGCATTTATTGATCACCTGCTGTGTGCAGGCTCCTGGGGGTAGGATGGGGCTCTAGCCTGTTCCCCTTGAGCATACCTCAATCTGGGGTGAGAGGCCCAAGCTGATGCAGAGGCCAGGCAGGGGAAGGGTCTTCCCAAGGAGCATCCTGAGCCCCAGACCACAGAGCAGGGCCCTGAGAGGAAGAGGAGTTTGCCAAACAGAAAGGGTGGCGGGCAGAGGGGAAAGATGGGCCTGCTCACCAGGCAGAGGACAGGGGTTTGGAGGAGCAAAAATACCTGGTGTGAGAAGGGGATGGAGGCCTGAGTGCCAGACCTGCAACCCAGGGCGGGGGTTCTGCTCTTTACACAACGGCAAGTTCACAGGTTTGATCCCTGATGGAACCACAGAAACAGAGTCCTTCCAGGAAGACACGGTGGGGGAGGGGGGTGGCCCAAGAGAGGTGTTAATGGGGGGCACTGAGAGCTGCTTTTGGGTGGTGTAAGAGATCAAAAGCTGGAGGACAGATGCGCCCTGCCCTCTTGGGGCTTAGAGCCTAGTGACCAGAAGGGTGGTGTGAGAGACCCCAAGTCCAGGCACCTCACGATGGCTTAGGGCCAGGGAGGAGGGGGTGACCCTGGCCTGGGCAACTAGGGGAGGGATGGGACTCTCCAGCTCTGGAGCTGGGGAACCAGGTCTCAGAAGAAGGTGAGTCTAGCTTTGCGGTTTCTATGGGATATGGGGGGTGGGTGAGGATCCCTAAGCATGGGGCTCAGGAGTGGGTGAGGCCACAGCTAGGGGTGCCAGTGAGTAGATAAGACCCCAGGATGGAGCCTCAGGAGCCTAGCAGGGTAGTGGTAGGCAGAGGGACAGAAGGAGACACAGCAGACAGGAGGACGGGGGCGAAGACAGAGCCTGAGAGAGGAGGAGGGAGCGAGGGGGATACGTGGCAGGAGACAGAGTCAGACATGGCACATCTGGAAAAATTGAGAAGGGAGGAGAGAGGGGCCAAGAGGAGAAAGAGGGAGAGATCAGCAGGGATGGAGCCGGCAGAGGGAAGAGAGGGAGAGGGAGTCAGAGAGAAAGGGAGAGACCCAGAGACAGCTGAGAGTCACAGGGTGTGGCTGAGAACAGAACTGGACACCAGGAGCCCAGGAGAGGGAGGCTCAGGCTGTGGGGGCTGCCAGTACACAGCCCCCTCCCTGATACTCCCTTCTCCTTCCCTCTCAGAGCCAGGGAAGATTTCAGTGAGCCTTAGAGACAGAGTCCAGGCTCGAAGGAGTGGGGAGAGGCATGCACACACACAGCCAGCACACAGGAGGGATGTTGACTGAAGGAGGACAGATAAACACCCAACTCACAGAATAAACACAAAAGCAAGACCCCACACCCAGAGGGGCCAGGTGGAGGTGTGTGTGTGTGTTCTGTCATCTCTGTGTGCGAGTGCCTTTCACACACTCAAGAGTGACAGTGATCTGAAGGGCTAGAGCGGAGAGAAAACAAAAAGTACAGCACGGTATTACAGACAGACAGAGCAAGGGACATTACGTGTGGCACCATGAGACAGACACATACAAACACAGCATCTGATGCTGAAAAGGAGCACAAGGCCACTCACACTGAGGGAGAAAGGTGGGACAGTCAGAGGGACAGACAGGCACATCCAGGGTGAAAGAAAACCAGGCCAAGGGGTGCTCCAAAGAGGAGGGGAAGATGGCGGGAAGGGGGCCAGGGCCAGGCACTCAGCCCTCCCTCTCTGTCCCTCATACCCACTCCAAGTCCCTCTCCTTACCCACCTAGAGGGGGGCCCACTAACAAAGGATGCTGTGCAGTAGTGTGGGAGCTATTCCAGAAGCCCCATCCTTTTGGAGGCCACAGCAGGAGGGCATGACTCTGCTTAGGGGTGGGAAGAATGGGAAAGTCAGGGATTAGTCTGTCAAGCTGCAGGGACAAGCAATCTGGAGCAGGAGGCCAACACCATGAGGGGTCCAAAGCCCAGAGGGGTATCTAGGATGGCAGGCCATCTGGCAGCTGGTGGCGATGTGGGGTGACCAAGAGGGATGAGGCTGGAGAGGTGTAATAGGGCCTGAAGCCCTAGTGAAGGCCTAGGCTGTGTCCAGGGGCTGCAGGGAGGATAGACACAACAAAGGACAGACATGGTCAGACGTGGGTTCAAGAAGGAGCTGGTGTCTGGGAGGGTGAAAGGAGATCTTGGTAGCCACAGGGCAGCAGGAACTGCAGTGAACTGTGGCAGGCAGCTCAGGAAGGAAGGTGAGAGTCACAGCTTTAGGAGTCAAGTGTCCAGTCAGAGCCAGCCCCAAGGCAGCCAAGATCATCCTGGGAACAGAGGGCCTAAGAAGGTAGAGTCCCCAGTTCTCCCCCCAAACCCAGGAGACTCAAAAGGCTGCACGGTGAATAAACAAAGGGTGCTCCATCCAAACAATGCAATATTAGTCAGCCATAAAAAGAAGTGAAGTCCTGGCACATGGGCACATGTTACAACACGGATGGACCTCAAAAACAGGCCAAGAGAAGGAAGCTAGACCCACAAGGTTGCATGTTGTACAGTCCATTCCCATGAAATGTCCAGAATAGACAGGGATAGGAAGAAGGGAAAGGAAATGGGGAGTGATTGCTTAATGGGCATGAGATTTATTTTGGGGTGATGAAAGTGTTTGGGATCTAGATAGAGGTAGTGGCTGCCCAACACCATGAATATGCTAAATGCCACTGAATTGTTCACTTGACAAAGTTTCATTTCACCTGTAGTCCCAACTACTTGGGACTGGATCCCCCATCACCTCCTCTAGACTGAGGCAGGAGGATTGCTTGAGCCCAGGAGTTCAAGGCTATAGTGTAGCAATGATAACGCCTGTGGATAGCCATCACACTCCAACCTGAACCTAGCAAGACTCTGTGTCAAAAAAAAAAAAGAAAGGTCAATTTCATGTGAAATGAATTTCATATGAATTTTGCCTCAATAAAATGATGCATTGAAATTCAACAAGCAGGCCTGGGAGGAAAGGGATTTCTGGGCAGAGAGAGCAGCATATCCAAAGATGTCAAGTTAGGAAAGCTTGTGGGGGGATACCTGGAAGCAGAAGGAGATGAGGGGGCTTGAGCACTTCCTGGAGGTGGGAGGGGGGGGGCGTGAAGCAGAGGTGCACCTTTCAGACCCACTCCACTTGCCCCCTGAGGGGCTTGTGGACAAAGGACTCGAGCAAATTCTGAAAGTTCTCTCAACAAACTTGCTCAGCACCAGACAGTCAACAGGAGGGGCGAGAGCGAGGAGCAGAGAGAGCCGCAGCCTGACGCATGAAGGAAGGAGAGGAAAGCTCGAGAAAGGATCAGAGGGAGAGAGGGTGGGGCTGGAGCGAGCAGGAGCAGCGAGGAGAGACCCCCCACTCCTCTAGAGGCTCCTGGATGACGCACATACACGCATGGCCCACGCCAGAAGAGGGGGTCTCAGCAGGGCTTGTTTGACGCACACAGCCTCTCAGGCACAGGCAATGACGTGCAGACCCCAACAAAGAGCCCAGGAGAGGGGATGCAGGGGAGGGAAAGGAGGGGGAGAGAACTGCTAGTGAGCCAACTAACCAGGGACACTGCGTGGTCAGACAGACAGAGAGCCTGCGATCCCTCGAGACCCCATGGAAGAGAGGAAGGACACACGGACAGGATCACCCACACAGACCCTCCAATTCAACCCTGCCCACAGACATAGGCGGCAGCTATACAGCAGGTCAGGTGCAGAGACCAGAGAGCTCTTTCTATGCCGACAGCCAGAAAGCCATGCCAGATTGACCCACAGACGCACAAGTCAGACACTAGGCCCCCCAGAGAGTCAAACGGGCACACAGTCACGTCCACTGACAGGAGAGGGAAAACCAGATGTCCACGCACCCTGACACTCATACACACACAAGGATGGACTCAGGAAAGACACTCACTCCAAGACAGACAAAAACACACCCACTGCCATGGAGAGGACAGAAGGAAAGGGAGGTCGGGGAAGTGAGAAGATGGAGCAGAGTGTGAGGGTGTGAGGCCACATGCCCACAGTCCAGCAGACCAAGCACCAAGGCCATGGATACACCTCTGTCCCTGGGCCAACCCAACAGGGGTACTCGTTCTGAACATATGACTAAATTTGCCCAGTGTTGGCCAAGTGCGGGCTGGAGCACTGCACCAGCTGGGAGGGGAATAGAGCACAGACCAAAGCAGGGGAGGCTCAGGGTGGTCCCTGCAATAGGGGAGATCACCAGGATCGAGAGGAAAGAGAAGAGAACAAGGAGCAAAGCCCAGAGGAAGGGAAAGACTCACAAAGGCACCTCCCAGAAGCATAGAGGCTCAGGGGGACATCATGTGTGCAGAGACAGAAAGCCACATCTGCAAGGTCATGAGGTCACAGTGAGAACCATCTGGGGGCCAGCACAAAATGCAGCCGGACAGAAAGAAAGAAGGGGGTGCAATGTCCTCACAGCTTGGGGGGTCATAAGAGGCACAGGAGGGGCCAGGCGGGGGTGGAGGTCACTCCGTGGTGAGAGACGTGGACCATAGTGAGAGGACAGGCCCTGGCTCAGCTCCATGCTCCCAGGTGGAGCTCCCAGTATAGGTGGGTTGTCGGTGGAGCAAAGAGAGCCAGGCAGAGGGGGGAAGGGACAAGGGACCAGGGGCACATGTGCAGGGTGGGAACCAGCCCTACCCACTCCTCAAAGACAGCAGGGTAGGAAGGACAGGAGGGACAGCCAGAGAGAAACACAGGACCAGGCTCACCCAGAAAAATCTAGACGGAGCCCCAGAAGTGGGAGAAGAAGGGAGGGCAGCAGAGAGCGAGGGGGGAGCAGTGGGTAATGGGGAGACACTCACACACACTCCTGCAGTGAGCACAGAATAGGAGCGGAATTCAATAAGGACTAGGAGAGGGAGCCAGAGCGGGAGAGAGCCGGAGGGAGGGCGGAGGGGAGAGTGTTAGACACACAGCGCTTAGGAGGTATTCGCTGATTGTTGACGGAATGAAGGAACAAAGACAGAGACTCCCAGGAGGGAAGCAGTAGCTGAGAAAGTTCCAAGACAGACAGACAGAATGTGACACACATGTGAAGTGAGAAACCCCCCAAATCATGATCAGGAGGCACAAGAGGGAACCTGTCAGGGGCTGGGACGGGCAGTGAAGCCACAGGTGAAATTCATCAAGGTTTTTCACTTCGGGTTTGTGTATTTCATGCTCTGTAAATTATACCTCAATTTTTTAAATGAGGGAATAAAAAGGGGGAGGAAAGATGAATGCATTATACAGGGAGACGGGAACAGACACGCACACCCACACACATACAAATGATGCCCAGGTAAGAAAAAACCTTGACAAAGAGGGAAAAGGAAATAAGAAAGTAACATGAGCAAGAGAGAGAAAAAGACCAACTGCTAGACCCCCACATGGAAAGGGAGCCCTGCATGGGGAGGAGATCCACAGGGAGCTGCTGGTGGGGGGGTGAGGACGCAAGAGACAGAACCCACATAGGAGGGTAGGGGGCACAGAGACGGCCCAGCAGGAGTGAGCAGAGAGGGAAGGCCCAGAAGAGGGGCAGGGAAAAGGGAGGTAGACAAGGGCCCAGAAATAACTCTTAGACAGACAGGCGGACGGACAGGAAGATAGCCCTCTGCTCATCACAGTGCAAAAGCAAATGCTGGACGGAGTCTCAGGGACGTGTGTGCAAGGAGACATGGAGAGACGCCAGGGAAGCTGGGAGAGACACTGATACGGCCAGGTCTGCAAAAATCAAGATGGAGCCCAAAAGAGAAGGGGAAGCAGAGAGCCAGCGAGACACCCCCCATCTCTCTCTCTCTCTCTCTCTCTCACACACACACACACACACACACACACACACACACACACGCGCGCGCGCGCACATTCATACAGAGTGCACACCTCTTGGGAGCTGTTCAGCATATGTTGACCAAAAGAAAATATAAAATAAATTACCCCAGAGGGTAAGGAAAGGAGTAGGTACAGTGGCAAAGATGACACGCAGACAGACAGCTTGTCACACACTCTGATTCACACATGCAAGCCTTTCACTCGGAATGCCACACACATAACACCAGGGTGGATTTCAGCAGTGCCTTAGAGACAGTGAGAAAACAGGCGGGCAGGGGGGAGAGGCGCAGAGCCCCCCCCCCACCATACACACACGCACACACGGCACACAGGAGAGACGAAGGGGTGTTGATTGAACGTAGGGACAAATGCAAGTGACTCACAGAATAAGCACAAAAGCCAAGTCCTGCAGAGAGGGGGCTGCTCTGACCCCATCTCTCTTTGTCACACACACAGGGACACATACACACACACACACACAGTCAGGCAGGAGCAGCTGCTCCGTGATGAGTGTTATAGGAAGAGCCGAGGGAGTGAAAGAAAACAAACCCCCCTGGCAGCGTCCCAGAGCAAAGGGGTGCGGGCGCTATGCACCCTGGCAATCCTGCAGGCCAGCAAAGAAGGGAGGCCAGGAGCTGGCCTTGGGGACAGGTGAGGAACCGGCCCCACTTGGCCACACAGACACATGCATACCCCTGAGAGGACCATGTGAATGCCAGGGACGGGGGGCGTTGAGTAAATAAATGGGAGGTGGAATAATGGCCAAGGCTGCTGGAAAGAGCAAAGAAGATGCACGCGTGCATGCACGCACACACACTCGACCTTATAGTCACATCCTAGCAGGAAAAACGAATTAATGCCTGAGCCCATAGCAAACAGAGTCAAACCAAAACCGAGAGGCAAAGACAGAGAGAAACAGAAAGAGACAAAGAGAGGCTCGGAGACAGAGACAGAGAGACAGAAAAAGAGAACAAAAACAAAAGACAGAACGAGAAAAACAGATACTGAAACGGAGACAAAGAAAGATAGGAAAACAGAGAGAGAGAAGGAGAAAGACATGATGGGGACTGAAAGAAAAGAAGGAGGAGACGTTTCAGGGGCGGGAGGCCCCTCAGCACAGCCCACAAGGGACGGCACGCCATATGCCCACCACACTACACACACACCACACACGCCACACAATACACACTGCAGCCATGTGACACGGGCCCTGCACACCAGACACACATGCCTGGATTGTGGCAGAGAGAGTGTGGGGGTTCGGGGGTCACAGGAAGGACGAGGAGGGGGGAGCCAGATCCAAGGAATCCTGCGTGCAGGAACAAATGCAAGGATCCCAGAAAAAAAAGACAAAATACCAATAAAGCCCCAGAGAGGAGAGGGAGGGAGAGAGATGGGAGATAAACACAGGAACAACAGAAGCCCTCTGTGCGCCTCCAGTGCCCTCTCTTGGTGTCTGTCTGCATGTCTGTCTCTCTCTCTGACACACACACACACACAATCACAGCCCCCCAAAAAGGGAAGAACAGAGAGCCAGAGGAAAGAGAGGCTGTGACAATGGGCCCCCTCCCCAGCCTGGCCTCCCAGCCTCTGTGAGTATGGGGTTGCTACCTAAAGTGCTCTCTCCCCTGCTGCCCCTCCTCCCCACCTCACCTAGTCACCCCCCTATCCTCAGGCCTCAGCTCCCCAGGGAGTCCTCCCTGAGCCTACAAACAAGCTCAGAGCCCTATCTCCAGTCTCCTGAGACCTGGGGCCCTTCTGCCTCCATTCTGTTTGTCATTCCTTCTAGACACTGAGTGGCTGATTGAGGGCTGGACCCCAGTTCACCTCACCCCTGAACCTCTAGCCTCAAAGTCCCCAAGTGCCCAAGCCTGGGCTGGATCCATAGAATATGTGCAATAAAAGCTTGTTAAAGGCCGGCACAGTGGCTCACACCTGTAATCCCAGCACTGAGGCAGGCAGACTGCTTGTGCTCAGGAGTTCAAGACCAGCCTGAGCAAGAGTGAGACCCCCCCCACCAATCTCTACTACAAATAGAAAAATCAGCTGGGTGTTGTAGCGGGTACCTAGAGTCCCAGTTACTTGGGAGGCTGAGGCAGGAGGATCACTTGAGCCCAAGAGTTTGAGGTTGCTGTGAGCTAGGCTGACAGCAGGGTACTCTAGCCTGGGGCAACAGATTGAGACTCTTGTCTCAAGAAAAAGAAAGAATGAATGAAAGAAGGAAGACAGGAAGGAAGGAAAGAAGGAAAAGAAAAAGAAAAAACTTGCTAAAGAAACAGACAAGCCAGTGAGTGAATGAGTATAGGAACACATGGTGAAAATAAAGTTGGAGAGCTTCAGGGACTAAGGTGGAATAAAGCAGCAGAAGGTGAGAGAAGTGGGAAGGAGGGCAAGAGAGACGTGGAGGACAGAAAGCCGGGGGCAGGCACATCTGGAACAGCTGGGAGCAGCGAGTAGGGGGAAGCCAGGGCAGCAGCAGGCGCGTGAAGTGCTCAGTGCACATGCACACACCCACACACAAGCACACACATGCACACGTGCACACATGTACACACACAGAGTGCGTGCGTGTGTGTTTGTGTGTGTATAAATGCTGCACACGGGGAGCCTGGCCATTGCCTTAGAGACAGAGAGAGAACAGGTGGGAGGGAGGGAGGGGGCCTCTCTGTTTCTGTCTCTCTCTGCTGGGCAGGAACAGCTGCTCCACGATGAGTGTTTTAGGAAGAGCTGAGGGAGTGAAAGAAAACAAACCCTCCAGCCCACAGCAGGACCCCCAGAGCTGGAGCAAGGGGAGGCAGGTGAGTGGGCAGGGAGCACGGCCCATACTGGGAATCCCATGAGCCTACAGATCTGGGCGGGCAAGAGGCCCAGGGGAAGACAAGGAACTGGGCCCCACTCCCAGGCAGACACGAAGACACACAGGCACAGAGGCTACATGTGTTTGTTGGGGGAAAGAAACGAACAAATGGAGGGAACTCAGTGGAGAGGACAAACTGCTGGGGTGAAAGAGATAGACAAAGAAAGACACAGAGACAGAGAGACAGAGAAGGGGACATCACATCCACACACATCCACACATGCTTCTCACTCTGATGCATTCACACAAGGGCAAACTGCAGGAGCAAAACGAAAAAGGAAGATATAGCCAGGAACCCCGATATCTGCACATCCTCAGTTCAACTACTCTAGAGGCTGAGGCAGGAGGATCACTTGGAGGCCAGGAGTTCACCGCTAGAGTGAGAGGGGGTAGAAGGCACAGAGGACACATGGCCTGTCTGCCATGATCAGCAATTGCCCAGGCCCAGTAAGAGGCACTCAGCAAACACACAGCCCATGATACTCTCAGGACCCCAAGAAAATGTTTAAATTTCTTTTACAATCAGAAGAAAGAACAGTGAACTTTTAGCTCAAAGAAAATGTTTTAATAAATAATGTTAATATAGTCATTTTTTGGAGGAAAGGCAAAGGTGCCCAGGGCCACAGGAGTCAGCATGGGGCTCTGGATGGGTGCCCAGCCTGGGACTGGGTTACTGAGGCCAAGGGTGGGACAGATCTCATTGCAGGACACATGAAGGATGGGGCACCAGGGCAAGGGGGCCATCAGAAGGCCTTCCCAGAGAGGGTGGGATTTGCAGGCTGAAGAAAAAGAAAGACATGCCAAGCAGGAGCAGTGTGGTGAAACCTGCAGTCAGGGAGTTGGGTGCCACAGGGTAGCTGGAGCCTGATGGGAAGGGAGACACAGGACTCTAAACAGGACAAGATATACAAAGAAGAAAGGGAAGGCCAGGGCAGAACACAGGCAAGAGATGGCTGGGCCACCCAGGGCATGTGGCCCAGTCCCTTAAGTCCCTCTGCTGTGGGAGTGGCAATGAACAGGTGCATTAAGTCTTGGGGGCTTGTGGGTGAGATGTCGAGGGGATGGTCATCATGGAATCTGTCCAGGAGGCAAGGCCTGAAGCTGCAGCTGGCCCAGAAAGAGCAGTGAGGGAAAAATAACCCCCAGAGGCCAAGGCCCCAGGAGCCCCAGGGACAGGGAAATGGGGTGAACGAGAAAGTCATACAGACTCCCATGTACGCAGAAGGATACACAGAGAGGGTGGCAAGAAAGGGAGGGAGGGAAGAAGAAAAGGAGGGGAGGTAGTCAGCAGAGACAGACAGACCGACCCACTGGTATGGAGATCCAGCCGCACGGACACATACACACACACCGCTGGGGGTGGCACATTCAAAGAAAGATACAGGCGCTTAACGAGACCACCGCAAGAGGGAGTGGGAAGCAGTGGCTGACACACAGACAGATAGACAGAAGGACACAGGCCCAGGATCCCAGGAGCCACGCTCCAAGGGAAACACAACTCTGGTGCTGGGTGGGGGAGCCCTAGGGTGGGGGGCTGAGCAGAGTGAGAATCAGGATGGACCCGGACAGACAGACAGACAGAAAGCCCCGCCCCTGCCCCTCACTCCCTCCACTCCAGCCCACCTGTCTCCATCTGGGGTTCCCTCCCTGTCCATCCCGTCTCTCTGTATCACTGCTCATCTTTTTCTCTCTGAAAGCCCCAGTTTTTTGGAGCCCCCAAGAGAAAAATGGGAAAAGAAGACAGTGAAGAGAGAAAATGCAGATGAGGGCCTGGTGTGTGGCGTGTGTAGCACACGTGTGCCCAGCACAAAGTCTGGTCGGGATAATTTTATGAGAGAGAAGAGAGGAGATGAAAAGAGCAGAATATGGGTTGGCGCCTGTGGCTCAAGCGGCTAAGGTGCCAGCCTTATACACCTGAGCGGGCGGGTTCAAATCCAGCCTGGGCCCGCCTAACAACGATGACAGCTATAACCAAAAAATAGCCGGGTGTTGTGGCACCTGCTACTCGGGAGGCTGAGATAAGAGAATCGCTTAAGCCCAGGAGTTAGAGGTTGCTGTGAGCTGTGATGCCCTGACACTCTACCCAGGGTGATAGCTTGAGGCTCTGTCTCAAAAAAAAGAAAAGAAAAGAGCAAAAGATGAACAAAGACCATCACAGCAAAGGGCAGAGCCTGGGAGGCAGCACCAGCAGGCACATGAGCATGCCACATACACACCATACCACGCACTGTACACACATTACACTACATACCCTATACACAATACACACACCACATGGCACGCATGCTGCACAAATCACACTTGCTACACACACCATACACAACCCTGCATGCACCTCATGCACACATCGCACCATGCATACACCCCACCCTGCACACAGGGCACGTTCCCCACACCCATGCTGCCCGCACTGGAAGTGTGACGGTGCAAGGAGAAGCCATGAAAATATGGAGAAAGGGAGGCAGACAGGGGCTGCAGGGAGACATGCTGCCCGGGCACGGAGGGCCTGACACACACCCGCAGACAAGCACTGTGCTCACACACGTGCACAGGCCATGGCAGGACCAGCCCAGGAACCTCCAGCCTAAGTTTTATGTACAAATGCATGAGGAAACCATGAGGCCAAGTTGCAGCCAACAAGTGCCCACCAGAGGCTAGAGAAATGCAGAGACAGAGACTTCAAGGCAGAGATCGGTGACAAGCCCAGAGGGTCATAGACACCCTGGAGACAGGCCCCAGTTACCAGGCCGAAGGGCAGAATTAGGAGTGTGAACTATGATTTAGTTTTTCCTAATTTATACTTTTCTGCATCTTTCCTACTCTGCCAAAAAGAGTATATGTTATTTCTGTCATGGGCCGGAGGGGGGGTGGTGGCTGGGAGTACGTTTTATTTTTCTCGAAAGGAAGAAGTGCATCCAGAATAAGAATAAAACCAACCAAAACCAGAAAGGGAAGGCTGGACACGGGATCTCAGGGTCTCACATCCCCTGAAGAGGGCTAGACACTGGACAGGGTGGAGGAAGGAGGGGACAGAGGGGCCACCGCCTTGCACCTTTGCTCTTCTCACACTCAGAGCCAAGCTCAAGCAAACTGGACACAGGCCCAGAGGGAGTAGCTGCAGCCAGAGAGGGAGACAGAGACAGAGGTGGAGTAGCTTTCAGGCCTCCCTTTCCTGACCAGACATGGCCTGTGTGTCCTACCCATGGCTCACAATTAGGACCCTCAAGCCACCCTCAAGTGCTCCTTCTACTGCAGAACCACCCTGACTGGGGTCAGGGAGAGACCCCAAGGGTGGCCTGTGGCCTCTGAGGTGTGTTTTGAAGGCCGAATAGGAGTTTGCCAAGTTGCAGAGGGAGAAGAGCATTCCCAACAATGGAAACGGCCTGCGTGAAGACTGGAGGTGTGAAAGAGCCCAGGAGAAGTCGGAGAGGGAGAGGGAAAGGGATGGACAGAGGAAGACCCGAGGGGCAGAAACGGGGAGGTTGGGGGAGACTGGAGAAACCAAGAGACACAGCAGGCGGTACAGAGGAAGAGAGACAGGAATTAGGAGAGGTGAGACCCAGAGGGATACAGACAGAGAGAAGAAAATCAGAAGCGGGGAACATAAAGAGGAGGGGTGATAGTGGGGAGAAAAACAAAAATGTCAAGACAGAGTCCAGAGAGCGCTGGAGCGCCCTGGCAGAGAGAGGGCGGGGGAGAAAGCCACTGGGATGCAGTTCTGACATCCGCCCCACCACCACACTGCACGCCAGGGCCTTGGGGACCCTGTCAGTCCTGAGCCCAGCATAGACGCACTCCTCACCCGCTGTGCGCAGGCCAGCGCTTTGTCCCCACCAGGGCTCATCCCCCCTCCCCCGCATGCTCACAAGTGGGCCCACGAGTGGCCGGCGCCGGGTGCACACAGGAGCTCAGCCCACCGGCCCGGGCACATGTACCCACTCCTGGGAGAACACAGCCGCCCAAATTGGTTTTCACACACCCCAGAAGGCCCCAGCCTCACTTCAACTCCTGTATCTGCACAGGATGTAGGCCATAACATCCCGCACACAGCCAGAGCCAACAGACCCGCAGACCCCATCCCACCCATCTCTGGGAAGTCAGGCTCACAGACCACTTGGACACGTGCACACACACCAACATCCAAGGGCACATGGGTGCACAGACACCCGTGAGCAAACAGACTCACACACTTGCCTACATGTACACAAAAGCAAACCCATCAGGAGGTACTCCTACCAGCAGGCAGACTCACATCCACACCGGGTCTTTGCTACCAGGATACAAGCCCGCCCACTGGGGTCTCTATTCTGACCTGGACATTATGGTGTATTTAGCTGGTAGAAATAACACTGAACAGAGAAATGTCCAGTTTTTGCAGCTGCTTTTAATTAAACAATGTTGTTATGGCCAGCAGTGACTCGGCATGCATAGGTGTGCAATCTGATGTGTATTTATGTAAAATAAATTTCTTCCTACAGAGATGTTGCTAATCACCTCTCCAGGTGGTAGTGGGGAGGAGGCAGGAGAGCAAAGGTCTTTGGATTTTTCTTCGGAATGCTCAGGACTTTTGTTGATCTACTCCCACCCCTGCCCAGCCCTCCTAGGAAACACACAAGTAGCACACAGAGCAGTATCCTAGCAGTGAATTTGTGATCTCCCTGTGAACACACCAGCAACTCCGTGCAGGACTGACAATCCTACCCAGTCCCTTGAGTCAACTGCCACCATCCACCACAGGCATTTGAGTCCTGTCCTTGTCACACCTGGGGAGTCCTAGGCTTCCCCTGGTGCTTCTCCAGGGTGTTCACCCCAAATACAGGTACAGATGTGCACACACGGCCACTACCTTCCACCACCAATCTGATCATGTCATCTCGATCCTGGCCTAGAGCCCTCCGGCTACCCCAGAGCTGCCAAAGGCCCTTCCACTGGCCACCTATTCTCACAAACCACCCCTCTCATTCTCCAGCACACAGTAGGTGTTGAATAAACTGTTGGCCAAACTCTGAGGTCTGTTTGTGTTTAATCAGACAGTATGCAAAGTATTTACAAACAATTCTGGATTCCCTACCCTCCTCCCCCCCAAGCCTGGGCCTTGAAATTTGGGATCCCCAGGCCCTGCCCAGAGCTGGGGGTCCCCCAGGCCTCTGCATAGTCATCTGAAATCTACAAAACACTGTTTTTTTGTTTTTTTATAAAAAGGACAGTATTAGGACACCTTATAGAAAGGGTCCTGGGCAGTTGGAGGGGATTTGAGAGCACGCCGGGGTGAGCGAGCCCAGATATGACTGCGATGGACGGGATACTTGGGTAATCAACACATATAAAAGAAAAAGTTGAAATTTCATAGGCAGGCACTGCTCGGCCTCCTTTCCCACTGGCAGGGCCTGGCTGGCTCAAGAACCCTTGACAGCAGGAATGTTATTGCTATGACATGGGGTATCATGGGTGAAATGTACAATGTGTCTGGGGGATGGGGGGGCGTTTTTACATGTTAAATATGGACATACATGAAGACACACACGTGCACACACATACAAACATGGAGACCCTTGTCAGGATGCCACAAACTTGTCTGCCCTTTTACAGATGGGCACACTGAGGCCCGGGAGAAGCTGTCCAGATAAACAGCGGAGCCACACCCAAAACAGTCACCTGATGTTGCAGGGTTGAGCTCCCCATGGATGTCTTGCCACAGGGTCTGGTCAGGACAGGAGCTTGCAGAGACCATGCCATACATGGGGCAGACACTACAGTCCAGAGATAAAGCCAGGGCTGCCCAAGGTCACACAGCCAATCCTGGTGCATGGCAGTGGGCTCCTCATCCTCTTTCACCCCAGTAAGTACTCCTCTCCCTTCTTATAAGTAAACGGGTACCAGGAGACCAGAGGCCAGGCATTGAAATGGCACAGGACAAAGTGGGGAAAGGAGGACCTGGGGTTCCCTCCGGAGGTCAGGGCCAGGGTCTCCCAGCCTATTGGGTCTTCTATTTCTGCTTGATTGCCTCCAGAGCCTGGGAGCCCACTCTTTCATGGCTAGCTGGCTCTGAAGGTCAAAAGCTACCCACATCCTGATTGAAGCCTGCCTCTCTACACCTGCACCTCCCCCCTTATTCCCAGCTCAGCCTCACATCTGCCTCCAATCTCTTCCCCCACAACAGCCCAGTCAAGTGGGCAGCAGCTGCAGAACTCACTATCTCTAACCCACCCTTGCCCCCTGGACTGCCCTAGTCTGTCCTTGATGCCTCAGAAGACGATTCTCATTGGTTCCTGAGGAAGACAGTGGAAGCACCAGGTTCTAGTCCCACTTCAACCCTGAATTTCTTTGTGGCAAGTCACAATCCCTCTCTGGACTCAGTCTCCCCATGGGTCAAATGGGGGCAAGCAACTGAAGATCCCTAAGGGTTCCTCAGATCTAAGAAGGGCAGGGCCTGAGTGGGTGCTCATCACACCCACCAGCATCACGTCGAACTCAGGCCCCCAGCCTGGGAGCGACAGCAGAGGGGTCTGGCCCTGATGGTCTCTGCCTACAGATGTTTCCAAAGTGGATGGCAAGGGGCAGGGTGGCAGGCAGGCTAAGGGCCAGGGGCCCTTCGCTCCTCTTTGGAAAGGCTCTTTGGCCAGCTCTTGAGACAGACCTGGGGGGCATGGCAAGTAGAAAAGGACCTTGATGCACAGAAAGAGGGTGCCCAGCCCTAGTCCAGACACTCTTCCCGGCTCCTTCTCCAAAGACTGGTGAACCTAGGGAGGGAAACCAGGGAGGGGGCATACGTCCCAGGAGCTAGGACAGAGTCACTGTGCTGGCCTTGGCCCTGCCCTCACAGGCTCCAGCATGTCCCAAAGCCCTTCCATGCCACAAAAGAGGGAGGGGCCTGGCCCCTGGCAATTCAGCTCCACAGAGGGAGGGCCCACATGGGCAGGCAACAGGAGGCAAGACCCACATAAGGGGTCCCCCAGACCAGGATCCAAGCCAAGAAGTCCATCTGGCCCTTCCTGCTCCTAGAGGTTCTCTCCAGGCTGGTACTGGGGCTCAGTGGACGTGAAGTAGTCCTCCAGAAAAGCCTGCAGATACTCGAAGGTAGGCCGCTCCTCTGGCTCCTTCCGCCAGCACTGGCACATGAGGTCATGCAGGGATTCCGGACACTCGGGTGGGCAGGGCATCCGGTAGCCTCGCTCAACCTGGTCCAGCACCTCACGATTCACCATCCCTGTGGGCAGAGCAGAACATGGGGTGAGCCCGGCTCCAGTGAGAATGCTGTAGGGGAAGCTAAAGGGACAACAAAGGGGTTTCCTGCCTAGGACAGGCTGGACATGACGATGGGTAAGTCCTGTCCCCGAGGCTGAGAGCCCTGACCACAGAGAGAGACTAAGATCAGATGCTCAACCACTTTGTTATTCAAATAGAGAAACTGAGGCATGGGAGGGGGTGTGGCTTGTCCAAGGCCACCAGGACAGAGGCATCCGGGGACTAAAGATAAAGATAAAGATAAGCCATGGGGACCCTGCTTACCAGGGTAGGGGACCCGTCCCTTTGTTGTGAGCTCTGTCAGCAGGATCCCAAAGGACCACACATCCGACTTGATGGTGAATCGGCCATAGAGAGCAGCTTCTGGAGCCGTCCACTTGATGGGGAATTTGGCACCTACAGAAGCAAAAATGGTCAGGGAGGCTCATCAGTGTGTCATGACTGCTCTGCCAGATAGCCACCATCCCCATCTCCCTGTGGCTGATGAGGAAATTGAGGTTCAGAGCAGGATGTGACTGCCCAAGGCCATGCATCACCCACCACACAGACCACACTCACCTTGCCGGGCTGTGTACTCGTTGTCTTCAATGAGCCGGGCCAGCCCAAAGTCAGCCACCTTGCATACCAGGTTCTCGCCCACCAGGATGTTGGCAGCGCGGAGGTCCCGGTGGACATAGTTCATCCGCTCCACATATGCCATGCCTGAAGCTATCTGCAGGCAGAACCACAGGAGCCTGGCTTGAGGGCCACTCCACACCCTTCCCAGGGGTACAGGGCACGTGACCAAGGTTGGGGTCACCCCCAGGGTGCCAACCACACTCCCTGCCCTCTGCACGCTTCTTCAAGCAAATGAAGTCAGTTTCTAATAAATGCATTGGCATGAAAAGCAGAAGCAGCACCCAGTGGGAGGAGGGAGCACAGGGCAGGGGGCCAAGGGGAGGCGTAAGATAAGATACAGCCAGGAAAATGGGGTAACTATGAAAAGACACCCCACGGACCCAGAGACACAGATAGGTGCCAGGGCCTGCCTGTTGTTCCAAGTCCCATCTCTGAACCTCAGTTTTCTTATCTGTCAAATGCTAATAACAGCCATTCTCTATTACTCCTGATTATGATAAGGATTAAATAAAAAAAAAAATGCTTGTAGAGCACCGCCTACAGTATTTGCTGAGTGACTAAATACCTTTACAGAGAAGCAAACTGAGGCCTGAGGTCCCACTACAAGTCAATGATTCCTGAAGCCCAGGTAAGGGCTTTCCTCTGTCTAGAACCACCACTCACAGCAGCAGTGATACACAGGGCAAGGTCAATGAGTGGGGGGGGCAATCAAGTCAGGCTTCCTGGAGGGGGCACTCAAGAGGCCAGAACTGGCTAAGCCAGATGGGTCTGGGTGCTTGAGGGCCCATGGTGTGGGAGACAGGGGGGGCTGACTCACCTGAGCAGCCATGTCCACCAGCTGAGGCAGCCGCAGGTATTTGCCTGTCTCCCCCTTGAGAAAGTCCAGCAAACTCCCTGGGCAGAAAGACATCAGCTCTAGCCCCTACCCTGACCTCCCTGAGCCCTGAGGCCCTGACTCCCAAATCCTATCCACCCAGGCAGGCTGGCCTTGCTTTAACCAGCACAGCAGTTTATACGGAAACCCAACTTGGATTAAAGTCTTACTCAGCGTATCATTCAAAAGATAAGCAGGAAGGAAAACAACCCAATGTCCCCCTCCAAGTGGACAGATAAACTGTACTATATGCATACAACAGAATCCTCCTAGTCAGCAGCAAAAAAGGAACAAACTACTGACAGATGCAGCAAGGGTGAATCTCAGAGGTAAAAGATTCCATAGGTGAAGTTCTGGAACAAACGAAATGCATCTATAATGACAGAAGGCAGATCATTTGGTGACTAGGGTTGGGGCTGGAGGGTACCATCTGCAAAGGGGTACATGGATCTTTCTGTGATGGAGATGTTGTATATCTTGATAGTGGCCAGGGATACACAGAGAATCCATTTGTTAAAATGCACTAAACCAACACTCATATCATGGCCTAAGAGTCACTATAGGGAAAATTTAACAATACATATCTTGGACTGTGTTCCCACGAGTGGGAGAGAAGACTTCATGTGTATAAGAGGTAGAGAATATTTTATAAGTATTTTGAAAAATTTTTGTAGTGAATATTTTGTAAATAAAGGTATATTCAGCTATGATTTTCCATTTTCCCTTTGTATGGCAACTTTTAAGACAGCCTATAGAATGGGGGGTATCTTACTGTATGTAAATGATACCTCCAAAAAGTGGAATTTTGAAAAATAACTAAGTAATTTAAAAATTAAGTGAAGGTCAACTTAATCGTTGTCAACTTGACCTAGATGCAGCTCAGCATCAAGGGTTGAGGGATTTCTCTTTTAGCCCCAATATGGTAAACAGCTTTAGGAAACCAGAAAAATGGGGGAGATAAGATACACCATAGGAAGTCATTTAAAAGTGAAATGAGGAAGGCAATCTTTGGTTTAACTTTCCACTGACGTGTGAATCTGATTATATTCCAATCCACCTCTGAAGACGTACATCCTAGATTTGGGGGGGAAGTGCAGCTCATACCCCACCTGCCGGCTATTGTGAACAGCCCTATCTGTGGAGGTTGTCCAGCGAGGGGCAGCGCCATGACCCTATGCAGGCCTCACCCTTGCTCATGTACTCCGTAACGATGTAGATGGGCTCCTCAGACACCACTGCATACAGCTGCACCAGCTTCTCGTGCCTCAGTTTCTTCATGACCTGGGCCTCCTGCAGGAAAGCCTCTGGAGACATCGTGCCTGGCTTCAGGGTTTTGATGGCCACCCTAGTGGTGCCGTTCCAGGTCCCTGTCGGAGGAGGGATGCAGATTGCCTCAGCAGAGGATTCTCTGTTCCTATAGCACGACTCGGGCCTCCCTGCCTGGGTGCCAGTTCTGGCTTTGGCCTTCCTAGCCATGTGACAAGGCCAGTCAAGGCCAGTACCCTTTCTGTGCCTCAGTATCTCCATCTGTAAAATGAGGACAATTACACAGTGCTCCTCATAAGGCTGTTGCAAGAATTAAATAGGTCTCTGTAACTTGCTCAAAAATACAGTAGCTATTGTCAGGACTGTGACTTTCAGGAATGTACCCCAAAGGAGCTCCAACTCAACTGCTCTCACTCCTGGCTGATTATGTTCCTTCTGGACAGGGCATCAAAGGTGCCTCAGGTGTCTACAAATGGAATGGGCACTACCTGGGGCCAGGGGTGAGGAGGTACTGGTCCGAGGGACAACTAAGGCCACCAGACAAGAGGTTGCCTCTGGAGCCCACGCCCCCTAAAAAGTACAGCTCTGCACCAACCACAGAGGCATGGAGGTCAAACTGGCCAAAGTGTGACTCCTGCTCCTGCCTCCTGCCATAGTTTCCTCACCTGGAAATGGAAATCCCATTGGGCCTATCTGTGGGAGCTATTTGAGCTGAAATGCTTTCAGCCATCAGGCCAGGCCCACTGTGAGCTCCATAAATAATGTAATGCAATGCCAATGCATTTTACTATTATGTGGTTTTTACACTGGGAGCCTTGGGGGAAGACATGTCCTAAACCAGTGTGTTTAATCTGGGTACTGGTCCCTGCTAGGCTGGAACATTCTTTAATGAGTGGCCGTGGGCTCATTCCTCCCCACTGCCAGGCCTAGATCTAAGGGTTGGGGCTCGGGCCCGTCCCTGTGGCCCTCCTGGCCTCAGCTATCTGGGGATCTGCATGTGCCCTTCAAGAGTCTACCGAGAGCAGCCAGGGAGGAAGAGAGACCCTCCCTCCAGATACCAGCACATGCCCAAGCCAAGATGAGTTTTGCAGTCACCACAATGGCCAAAGCTATGCATTCATTCAAGGGGTGCTCAGGTCCTCTCCATGCTCACCAGCTCAATGCCCACCCCTTCCCTTCCCTGACTTGGCCGGTCCCCCACCCTCCAGGCCTCTGGCCCTGCACTGCTTCACCTAAGGCAGTGGTTCTCAACCTTCCTAATGCCTCAATGTATTTTCGTTGTTAAAAAGGGGTCACAACCCACAGGTTAAGAACCACTGCCCTAAGGGAAGCCTTTCCCCTCTCCTCAGTCAGCTCTGAAGAGAGGAGAGAGGAGACGGTGATACTGCATGCACGCTGTGGCTCAGATGAAACCACCTTGGAAAGAGCAGACCATGCTCCCCTGATAAAGCCACAGACTTACAACTGTCATGGCCACCTCCACCCTGGCTATAGCATTCCTATGTCAGCAGAAACCAGCCGGTAGAAGAGGGGCCTGGGTTTTGTCACTGCTAAATGGTGCTCATTTTCAAGGACGGTTTGCTGTTTCTCCAAGGTTAGACAGGAAATCACTAACAGGCACAGAACATGCCAGACCCTAAGCTTCTCAGCGCCCCACCCCCTGCCCAGCAAGCGGGGGCTGCCTTTCCCATGGCTAACGGTTAACATGTGGACATACACAGGCCATGTTCTCTCATAGTCCCACGATGGATAGGTGTTATTATCACCAGCCCCATTTTACACTTGGGAAGGCTGAGGCTCAGAGAGAGGCTATCTGGCAGGTCTGTGGGGAGCCAGGGTGCCTGAGCAGCTCTTTAACAAACAGATGGGACACTCTGTAGGGGTGCTGCGCATAGCACTTGGGGAGCTACACCCCAACTCAGTGCCAGTTGGCACTGGGGAGCTCTGTATTTACAACAGTGCCTCTTTGTTCAGCACAGGTGACTAAAAGGAAAGGGAACCAAGGGAGCCTTGACCTTCCACACAAGACAGACATCTGCCTGGTTCTCAAGTGGACCATCCACCCCGCCCCGGTCTCCCCCAGCCCCGCTGGGCCACGGTCTCTCCTGAGGGGCAGGGCCAGGCCTTACCCATCCACACCTCTCCAAAGCAGCCCTGGCCCAGCTTGACCTCGAGCCGCAGTGACTCCCGAGGGATCTCCCAGGCATCCTTGGCCAGGCCCTGAGTCTGCGGCTTGGACGTGGGGCACACGGTGGTGAGGCGATGGCACAGGCCGTCGGCATGTTCTGAGGATGCAGGCAGGAGGGTGCAGGTCAGGCCAGGGACCGCCCTGGGCCTCCCTGTCCAATGTGCTGCAGCCCCACTCATAGTACATACACAGGTTGCCTCCAGGCCAGGTGTGACAGTATGTGTACACAGCCCCCCACACACACTGGCCCACAGTGCTATATGCATCACATCTGCTTACTGAGTCATTCATTCATTTATTCATTCATCACGCTTTAAGGCAGTGGTTTTCAACCTTCCTATTGCTGTGGTCCTTTAATACAGTTCCTGTGGGTTGTGACTCACAGGTTGAGAACCACTGCTTTAAGGGTAGTCAGAGACCCAGTGAGGAAAAAGTCTACAGGAACCCATCCTCGGAGCTCACAGCCAAGGAAGAGCTCAATCACTCCCACCCCCCACCCCCACCTCCCTGGGGTACCATGCATGTGTCTGACTATGTCCAGGACAGGACAGCTGCGTGTGCAACAGCAGTTGGGCCTGAGTCCTGGGAGGCTTCCCAGGGAAGTGGCAGCTGGGCTGGGATTTGGAAAAGGGGAGGGAATAAATTGGAGAGAACACTCCAAGCAGAGGGTAGGGCCTGTGCAGAGGCTCTCATGAAACAGATTAGACCACACAGGCCTCAGAGCCAGTGAGGGGTCTTTATCTTAAGGTCCCACCCAAGATAGCCTCTGGAAGTTCTGATCTGCAGGAACAGAACCCTACAGCGGTGGCCAGGGCCGAGAGCGCTGGTGATCCTAGGGGAAAGTGGGAGGCCCAGCTAAGGGGAAGAGGCTGGGGGTGTTGAGTAGAACACGCCTACACACAGAGGCCACAGACACACACAGGCCTCTGACATAGCAATCCACAGGGTGGCTCGGGATGTCCAGGAGGGTGGGCCACTCCACTGCACAAGCCCCCACCTCCCCACCCTACATGGTGGGCACAGTACTGTGAGCCCCTTCAACCACTCTCTCTCCCACACTCTCTCCCTCTTTGCTGCTACAATCTAGCCACCCCCTCTTCCTTCCCCAGGAACCGGTTCAGACCGGTCCTACTGTGGAGACAAATGGAGACAAATGATACCAGCCTCTGTCCCCTCCCTCCCACCAGCTCACTCTGGTTCCTCAGGGCAGCCCCCTCCACACCAGCCAGCTACAGAGAAAGAGGAGGAGAGGGAAGGCCAGAGGGGCAGGGGTCAGGGATAAGGGAAGCAAGGAGGAGGGGGATAAAGGGGGAGGAGGACACAGGAAGAGGGGGAATGGGGGAGGGAGGGGAAGTGGAGGGAGCAGCTGACCTGGCCTTCCAGGATAACAGAAGCCCCCAGCTCTTATAGGCTCCAAAGCCCCTTCCTCAGGGTCTGTGGCTAAGGTCCCAAGACCCTTCCCATCCCCCCAGGGCTTAGCCCAACCCCCACTGCCTGGCAGCCCTGGGCACTCACTGGAGTAGTAGGCCACCAGCTGCTGCAGGCTGTTGAACTGGGTGCGGGAGGTGATGTAGAAGCCACCACTGTCCAGCTTGCGGATCTTGTAGTGCTTCACGTTGAGGCCCTTGGCGTTGTCAAAGTCGGACACAGAAAGGCAGTAGGCACCTGCAGGGCAGGCCCAAAGGGGAGTGTGACCACCCTGCCAATCGCTCCCAAAGGCCATGGCACCAAGCGTTGTTCTGTGCCTGACTGGCCCACCCTGTCTCTCAGCAACCAGCTCTGGGGCAGCAACCCAGGCAGAGCCAAGTAAGCAAAGAACACGTGACCAGAGCATCCTGCCACGAACCCTGGGCCCTGGCAAGACCTCTGATTCCCAGGTGTGCATCCCAACTATGTGACCTTGACAAGTCACTTGCCCTCTATGAGCCTCAGTTTCCTCCTTTGCACAAAGGGGATACTCCCAGGATGGCTGGGAAGATTCAATGAGAATCTTGAATCTCATTGACTGGCCCTCATATAGAGGGCCTGGCAGGTGGTAAGAAGTCAATAAGTGTGTGCTGGGAGGCTGGGAAGGGCCCCACGTGGCTGTGTTTCCCTGGCCTAACTGCTTTCCCTCTCTGGGTAGGCCCACAGGGGCACTGTCTGTGGCCTGCTCATTCCTGAAGATAGGTCCAGGCTCAGGCAAGAGGGGGTGGCTGGCAGAGGTGACAGCAGTCATGGGCAGATCATGTTCTAGGTGATCCCTGAAAGCTGCCAAGGCCAAGCAGGGCCAACCCTGGTGGCTCCCTCCCTGTTTCCTTCGAGCCTAGATAAGCTTTTAGCTGGAAAAGTTTCCTCCCACCCAGCAGGCCCAGGTAGAAGCCTCTGTTAACCTGAGTCCAAAAGATACCTAGGTGGCATGAGGAAGGGGGGGCTGGTCCCCAGAGGTGGAGCAGAGACGCCAGAGGCCAGAAAAGACCCTTCTCAGGAACTTGGCCTGCCATTGTGCAGACATCAGAATGGAAGCACACCTCTTGCAGCCCACAGACCTTCCTCTGGACAGTCCTCAAGCAGAGGTTACAATTTCAGTATACAGTTGGGGAAAATGAGGCCCAGAAAGGAAAAGTAGCTGGCCTATGGTCACCTAGCAAGCCAGACACAGAGCTGGCACTCAAGCCCATACCCAAGGATCTCAAGCCTGCATTGGGCAACCATGATTTTCTGCAGATGGTCCAGGCTGTGTGCAAGTAGAAGACACAGGCCTGAGGCTGAAGCCAACCCCGACCATGTGTGCACACACGCACAGGCATGCTGTGCCCAATGGCCACATGCTTACACAAGCACACGCTCCCCAGACCCCCAGGCACAAGGACAAACTGCAACAATTCACTCCCACACAGCAACACACAATTCCACCCCCACGTGCACACACACACATGCCCAGACCTACACACAGCATGCACATTTGTACACGGCCACACAGCTGCTCATAAACGCACACGCACGACATGGATGCTCTGCTTTCCCATCTCCCGCTGAGCCCCAGGCCCACAGGAAGCGGCCCAGCTTGGTTGCCATGGTGATGAGGCGCCTGCAACCCACTTTGAGAGGGGCTGGAGAGAAAGGGGATGATCTTCATTCTCTGGCTTGGGGGAGGGTCAGGAGGGGAGCAGGGGCCAAGATGGTAGGACATGGGGGATACAAAGCCAGGCCCAGCACCCAGTGCAGCCCCAGAACCCCTGGGAAGGAGAAGAAGAGGGGTCGATTGCACCAGCACCCACCCTGGGAATAAGCCTTTTGCTGTGTGACACTCAGACCTCCTGATAATCTGTAGGAGGCCAGAGAGGCCTCATCTTTCACTGTACCTCTGGCCACCCCAGATTACTGTGGTCCCTAGATGTATCTCCCTATCTTCGATCCTGCCATTTCCACCACCTGGATAGCTCTTTTCTTCCCGCTCCATATACCAAACTCCTATTCACTCTGCAACACCCAGTTCAAACCACCCATAAAAGACTCAGTTTCCATTGGTCAACAGAAATACGCATACCTTTTGTGGTCTCACTTTCTCGTACTAAGAAGGTCCCTCTCGGGTTCTCAGTGTTGAGCAGTAACCTCTCGGACTCTCGTCTGGTGATCTTGCCAAAGTACCACCTGGGGTGGGAGGGAGGTGGGTGGTGTCAGCCATCCAGGCTTCTGTTCACCCATAGTGCCTCTCCCTGGATGTGGCTGGGGCCCTGGGCAGCCAGACCTCCCACCCTAGCCCAGGAAAGACTTTGCACTGGCAGGAACAGGGAGTAAATATACTCACTCCTCGGCCTGGATGGAGTCAGAGGGCGCCACATAGTTGCTGGGGATGTAGCCTGTCTGTCCTGTGCTGAGCGAGTGGGCCAGCCACCAGTCTCCCTCTCTGAGCAGGGCAGAAGGAGGAGCAAAGGAGAAGGAAGCCATCAGCGGTGAGCTGGTGCCGGTGATCTTCCTAGGTGCTGTGCTAGGGCCCCTTGATGTCGAATGAGGCCCAGGGGGGCCAGCTTGAGTTCCCACAGCGTGCCAGGGCAAGTTGGCCTTGAACTCTGCCCCTCCCTGGCCCAGATGCCTCTTCACCAAAGCTGGCTCAGAGGGCCTTTGTCTAGATCGTGGCAGGACTGACTTTGAGCAGCCTGAAGGCAAAGTCCTGGGACAGGAAGTAATCTGCTACCTTTCAGATGTATCGAGCCATCTCAAGATGCCTAAAGCTGCCTTGGAGTGAGGGAGTGACCTCCCTGTCCCTAAAGGCAAGCAAAGTTAAAACAAGAGAGAAGATTCTTGCTCGAAATAGAGTCAAATTAGGCCTCACAAAGTCTCCCAAGCCCTGAGATTCAGAAGCCCAATCCTGGGAGCTGGTGAGACATGGATGGGGCCCAGTGACAATTGAGACCCCACCCTGAAAACTAGAGCAAATGCTTGTCTCTGTCACAAATCATGGGTCGCATCTAAAGGGCTTCCTGGCTAAAGACTTCAGGCCTCCTCCTGCAGCCTACCAGCTGCAGGGGGAAACTGAGGCCACAGGGGGTTGGAACTTGCCCAAAGTCACACAGCAAGCCATGTCAGAGGGGGCTAAGGTGGCAGAGCCCCAATGCCCAGGGCACATCTATGCTAACTGCCCAATGGAAAGGAAGGGGTGGAGAGGGTGTGGAGGAAGGGCAGGAGGGGTTGGGGTCAGGTCCCCTGGGCCTGGGTGGGGGCAGGGTGGGGTGGAAGTACCTCTGCAGCCATCTGAACGTGAACCAGGTCTGGCTGGATCGGGGGTCCCGAGACAGAGGAGGGAGGAGAAAGCGAGAGCCCAACAGGAGAGAAGAGGCAGAGATGGGGGTGGTGAGAGGCAAAGAATGACAGGAAGAGCAAGGGAGAGAGCGGGAGAGCCAGGCGGTGCTGAGGACAGGGACAGTGGGGGCGGGGGGAGGGCAGCCACAGAGGCCTCACATCCACAGCAACCAACAGGGACAGGGAAGGTCCATGGGGATTGGGGGGGGGAGTCACTGGGCAGGCGACCTGAGAACTAGGGCCCCTCTCAATCCCACTGTACAGATGGGAAGACTGAGGACAGAGAAGCAAAAGCCTTTGCTCAAGGTCACACAGCCAGACCCAGGCTTCCAGCTGAGAAGGAACCCTCGCCTACAGAGAGGGTTGGGGCTGACAGCTTGCTGAGCTCTTCTCAATCCTGTGTGGCCTTTGGACCTTACCATAACCCTGAGATCATCTGTACAAATAGTGAGGCAAGAAAGTAAATGCAGAGCTAAAAGAATCTGTCCTAGCCACCCTGTGTAGGCCTTAGGATGTCCCCCAATCCCTTCCAGAGTCCAGAGAAAGGACCTTGTCTACAGTGACACAATCTGAACCCTGGCTCCCTATTCCTCTGAGCTGCCCCTGGCCAGATTCTTCACTCCATTTTAAAGATGAAGAAGTTGAGGCCAGAAGAAGCAGGACGAGGGGAGCTCTCTGAGGACCTATCAGAGGACAGGTAAGCACTACAGACCCCAGGGATCAGCTGGGTGGGTGGGCCAAGCTGAACCACAGGGTGTGGGGTCCCTTCAGATGGAGTGAGCCAAAGGGGTTCAGCTGGGGCTGTGTGGACCTGACTCAGTTGTGTGATGGCAACACATGTGCCCATGTTCAGTTGGGGGGACAGCTCATGTGCAGTCTCTGAGCAAGAGGGGGGTCCCTAGAGGGAGGGGGTGAGTCCCTTCCCAAGGAAAGAAGCCCATGGATGCCCAAAATCTCTATCCACTTCCCTACTGTGAACCACCCAAGGTATACACACTTGTCTGTCTCATTTGACCCTCATGACCACCCTGCAAGGAAGGCAGGCAAGGTTCTAGCCCCCAGACGAGGGAACTGTGGCTCAGAGATGTTGAGGGATCACCCAAGGTCACACAGCACCCAGCACTTTCTTTAGAGAGTTGGAGAAACTGAGGCACAGACAGGGAAGGTTAGGGAAAGCAAGGACTCAAGTCACAGGGAACAGTTCTCTCAGATCTTTCAGTCCAAAGCCTCCATTTTACCCCTGGGGAAACTGAACACAAAAGAGCAGTGATTGCCCCAAAGTCACACAGTGAATCAATGACAAAGCAAGGGTGAGACACCGGAGCCCTTGGGTGCCCACAGGCAAACATAGCAGGCCTTCCAGGACCTCACAGAGGCTGAGGCCCTCAGGAAAGCCAGCAGAAGATGACAGAACCCAAAGCACCAAAACTGGGCCAAAAGGTCAGAGGCTGCTCAGCCAGGTGCAGTGGCTCACACCTATAAGCCCAGAACCTTGTGAGGCCAAGATGAGAGGATCACTTGAAGCCAGGAGTTTGAGAGCAACCTGGGCAACACAGAGAGACCAGGCTATCTCTATAAATAAATTTACAAAAAAGAAAAAGGAGGCAGCTTAACAAAGCCAAAGTCTGGAGGCTGCCCTCTGAGGAGTCCCTGCCCCCCATACAGAGTGGACGACTGGAAGGAAGCACATGTCCAGTGGCCAGCCACACAGGGCCCCAGAAGCAGAGGAGTTTCGCTGACATTACCCAGACTTCAGCAATCAGAGCTCCTAGCTTCTCAACATCAGCCCACATGTGACTTTGGGGTTTCACAGACTACTTTGGGAGTTTTATTTCACAAGGGCAGGGAAAGAAATGCACTGCAATTTTGCTAAAGGACACACAAGGTCCAACTTCATTCTAGCCTTTGACTTTGGAGGTGTCTGAGATCTTGAGCTCCAGAACTGGACTGCCTTGGGCGGCATCGCAGCTCATCCCTTGCTGGCTGTGTGACTTTGACCCCTCCACATCACACCCTCAGTCTCAGTTTCCTCATCTGTCAGATAGGAAATAGTCATGCCTCCCTTGGAGGATGGAAAATGCCAGAACAGGGCTACTGACCATGCATGAACTGGTAGTATCCCAATTTGGCTAAACAAATAAATAAAAACAACCAAATCTGTATCTCTGTGGGGCCGCTCCCTACTCTCCAAAATGTCTCTAAACCCAGAGCAGCATAGTCCTAGTCTCCAACAAGGATTTGCTGTGTGACCCTGGGTGAGTACCATACCCTTTCTGGGTTTTGGGTTTTTTTTTTTTTAAAGACAAAGTCTCACTATGTCGTTCTCAGTAGAGTGCCATGGTGTCACAGATCACAGCAACCTCCAACTCTTGGGCTTAAGTGATTCTCTTGCCTCAACCTCCCAACTAGCTGGGACTACAGGTGCCTGCCACAATGCCCAGCTATTTTTTTGTTGTAGTTGTCATGGCCCAGGCCAAATTCAAACCCGCCAGCCCTAGTGTATGTGGCCAGTGCCCTAACCACTGAGCTACGGGCGCCGAGCCCCGCTCTGGGCCTTAGTTTCCTCATCTATAAAAAGGAAATAATACTCAGGGACTCTCCCACTCAGGCAAAGTGTGTAAATAGTCCACATTGAGCTGGGGCTCAGAGGAAGCTGAGATAATTACTGTGATTATCACCAGAGCCTCAGTTTGCCAACCTGTGAAATGGGGGCACCAAGCCCTATCTTCCCATGTCAAGGGTTTGGAAGCTCAAACCTCCCTCAGGTGGCTGTGATGGGATGTAACAACAACATCAATCTGTCAGGTTGAGGAGTTTTACTGCATCCAGTGCCTTCCCTGGAACCTGACCCTCATGAGATAGGCAGGAAGAAGGAAAGGAAGGAATCACACACTCCCTGCTCAACCTCTCACCTTCCCACATGTGGCCAGAGGAGAAAGCACTGGGCGTGGAAGCCCTGATTTGAGACTTTACATCTCAACTCCTGATCACTAGCCATGTGACCTCAGGCAACTAACCTCATCTCTCTGAACCTCAGGATCCTCCTTATGGACTTAATCCTGTGGCCAGCCAGGCTGGCATGTGGATCAGAGCTGTGGCAGCTTTGGAACCTGGGACATGATGCCAGTTTGCATTTTGATATTAACTCACTTGGACTATTAGGAGGGTCGGGGGAGCTCTTTGGGGACTGCAGACAAGCTGGGACAGCTGGGTGTGGCCAGCCAGAGCTTGACAGTCCCAGGCCTGAGGCTGCCAGGGCCCAAGCAATGCCAGGCAATCAAGTTTCCAAGGCCTGGGAAGAGAGTGAGGGAAGGGTGAGGCCAGGGCAGGCTGTGGAGGAGGACATGAAGTGCTTGGAGGCCCCAGTCCTGAGGTGCCCCCTGCCCTAGAACGCTCAGGGCAAGGAGGCAGAGGTTGGTGGATGTGCTGTTGCCGGGCGGTGCCTGCTGGAAAGCTCCCCCAAAGAAGATGCTGGAATTTGGGTGGTAGGAAGGAGCAGTTCATGGAGCAACCCAAAGGGGTCCTGAGCCCTGGAAACTCAGACACCAGGTCTGGCAGACTTCAGACCCCACTGGGCTTCTTCTGACCCGGGGCTACACAGTACCAAGGCCAATGGAGTGTGGTCGTCATCTTAGAAATCTGACTGCCTGGCACTTCCTGGGCCCAAGCCACCCTCAGGCCTGGGGCTGTCAGGCTCTGGCTGGCTACACCCAGCTGCCCCAGCTTAACTGCAAATCCCAATAGATGGGCTCATCGTCAAGCTCGCCACCTCCGCTGACAGCAAGCCCAGCCCCCACACATGCGGTGGGGGCCCATGCTGGATTCCCTCATGCATACAGAGTAGGGGAGGCACTAAACAATAATGGATCCTAAATAACCATGGTGGTCCCTGGGTGAGGTATGAGACCCAATCACCTCAAATTGGGTGGCCCATCTTCCACTAAGCACCTCCTCCCCGGTCCCCTTCTCTCTTTTCCCTCTAGTGCCAGTGCCAGCTCTACTCTAATCCCCAACTTCTAGCCGGGATTCTACTTCAGCTGAGCTGAGTGTAGTAATAGGAGGAAGGGTGAGAAAGGGCTCCTTAATCCACCCACCCGCATCAGGGCCCCTCACTGCTACCCAGGGGTTTCCCATGGGTAATGCTCCATCTCTTCCATCCCCCTAGCCTGGTCAAACGTCCCCTGACCCATCCTAGAAGGCAGGAAGAGGGGAGGAGAGGGGCTAGACAAAGGAGTCAGGCCAGCCTGCCCCCTCACTCTGGTCAGGAGAGGCAGAATCAAAATTCCTTGAGCCTTTGCTGACCCCACATAGTTACTAAAGCTGTCACCTGCAGTGAGATGCCCCTCGCACTTCCAAGCCATGGTCCTGATAGGTCCTCCCCCTGAACAGGCCTATCCCTCCATTGGCTCAATGCCCCGCCTCTGAGCCTTCCTGCAAGGGGCCTGGCTCCAAGGGCTGGCCTACCCCTCCCAGCTCTGCCCCTTCTAGCTGTGTGACCTTGGGCAAGTCACTTCACCTTTCTAGGTCTCAGTTTCCTCATCTGTAAAATGGAGCAAATGAGAGTTCCCACTTCTCAGGGCTGCAGTGACACAGAGATAAAATAATGCAACTTAAAACACTCAGCACAGGACCTGGCTCACACACAGAGCACAAAAGTTGCTCAGAGCACTGTTATTTCTGTTCACTCATCCTGTTCACCAAGAGCAGCTGGCCACCCCCAATGTACTGAACAACAGGTGACATGGGGACTTGAAGAGAGGAAGACCAGAGAGCAACTCTTGAGGGGCTCCCAGTTTGGGGGAAGCAGATGCAAAGAGCTGGTGACAATAGAGGGACTGGAGTCAGGACTCTGACATGTGGGAGCTGGGGGTGGGGGGTTGCTGGGAAAGTCCCTCGCCTCCCTCAGAGAGCAGCTTGAGGAGGGGAGAGAGCCACAGCCCAAGTTCTAATCTTGGCTTTGCTACTTGTCCATATGATCTTGGACAAGGGCCTTCAACACCTCTGAGCCTCAGTTTCATGGAGACAGGCCCTTCCCCCATTGCTAGAGCCCGCTGGACTGCAGAGAGGAGAAGATACAAGAAGGACATGGGCAAAGATGACTGGCACAGCACCTGGCACCTGTGTTCCCTTCTGCCTCACACAGAAGGCAGGTCTGCACTGGATCTTGAGGGACGAATAGGAGTTCACTAGGCAGAGGCTGGAGAAAGGGCATTTCAGGCAGAGGGAATAGCATGCACAAGGAAAGGGTGGCATGGACAAGCAAGACACACTGGCAGATGGTGGACATGTCCCACTTCCTGAGCCAGGCCTTTGAGGACACTCATGGATGGATCAATTCTCCTCTACCCTCTAGAACTCCCTTCCCTGCACAGCCCCAAAAGCATCAGTCTCCTCCAGTCCACACCCTCCCTCAAGCTGCCCTCGTCAAGGGGTGGCTGTCCACCACCTCCACCTGCCACACAATTTCCCTGTCCTTCCTACAAGGCCCTTGACCCTCCCAGACCCTGTGGCCACCACCAGAAAGAGGCACACTGCAGGGGTTCCAGGAGTTGACCCCAGTTTCTGCCTGACACTTAGCCTAGACTGGGGCAAAGGTCTGGCTCCCCAGCTGCAATCTGGCTCTAGGAGGGTGTGGACAAGGCCTTTTTCACCCAGGCCTCACTGGGCTCAGCACTGGACCCTGCATGCAGCTGTGCTCAAGGTGGGCTGAAGGGGCTGAGTGGGCAGGGGAGAGCTAGAGGGAAGGGGCACAGAGAAGAAGTGTGAGGAGGGTCCGCTGGAGGGTGTGGCCTCCATCTCAGCCTGGCCCAGGCCCAGAACCAGGGCAAACTGGTGGGGGGTGGAGAAGCTGGGGACGCTGGGATGGAGAGCAGCCAAGGGAGCCAGAGAACACAGTGAGGGATACTGGCGGTCTAAGCACATGCATGCAGAAGGCCCCTGCCCCCAGCAAAGCACCCCCGCCCAGCCCGCCGCCCACGCAGTGTGTACACACCTGACATCCACCTTCCTCCTAAGGGCCAGCGAGAGAAAAGCAGAGAGAGGGAGAAGCTCAGAGAGGGCTGGAGGGAGCAAGCAGAGGCAGGGATAGGGAAGGGTTCCCCGCGGCCAGGGAGGGGTGCCCTGCCGGCGGGGGCAGCAGATGCTGCCACGGGCGAGAGTGCAGCAGGCGCCCGGCTCCACACTGCCCTCTGTCGACGGCTCCTGTGCAGCAGGAACCCTCTACTGTGAAGCCACCCCGCGCACACACACACCGTGTCCCGAGGGGCAATGGGAAAGGGGAACACTCACGTGTTGTTGACAATCTGGAGCCGTTCCCCTTTCTTGAAGGACAGGTCAGTCTCCGTCCGTGACTCGTAATCATAGAGAGCCACAAAGGTGGTCACTCCGCCTGCAGAGAGGGGTGGGTGTGTCAGAAAAGCAGGGTGGGGTCCGTTGGGGGATTGGGGGGTGGCAACTCTGTGCCACCATCGTGTCCTGCCCAGAGACATGGTCACACTCAGTGGGGGTCCACACTGTCTTCGTGTCTGTGCATCCCTGCAAGGGTGTGTGCCTTCATGTTTCAGTGTGCCCCTGCTCTTTAGGAGAGGGTTGGCTTATCTGTTTAACATCTGTCTGGCTCATGGAACCAGAAGTCCCCAATAATAGGCATCTTTGTTTTGTTCCCAAGAGCCTGGCACACAGTGTTTAAGAAGGAACTGCAGGCTGAATGAGCTGGTGGCTGGAGAAGCCCCCATGGGAAGTGTGCTCTGTTTCTCTGTAAGTGACTCCGGGTGCTTCTAAGTGTCTGGCAAGACTTAGCTCCAGGTAACTGTCCCTTCAAAGAGGTCCCTTTGTCCCCCCATTTTAAGTTATAGCCTTCACCTCCACACATCCCCCAGCTCCCTGCTTCCATCGTTTGGTTTTGTTCCTCCACAGAGTTGCCACCTTCCAACACCCTGCACAATTTACATACCTGTTCTTTACTTCTCTCCCCCAGAGGGGGTTGTAAGAACAGACCTGGCACATAGTAGGAACTCCACGAATATTTCTTGAACAAATGCATGAGTGTGTTTGAGTCCATTTGTCTCATCTGGGCATGTGTCTGTGTCTGAGGGGTCCACGCCCATCCGTGTGTCTCTGTGTGTATGTTCTTTTTTTTTTTTTTTTTTTTTTTTTGATACGGAGCCGCAAGCTATACCCCTGGGTATAGTGCCATGGCAACACGGCTCATAGCAACCTCCAACACCTGGGCTCAAGCGAGTCTCCTGCCA
>CAUYQV010154007.1:0-11398 GCA_963574575.1 Galagoides demidoff | reverse complement strand
AGTGGGGGGTTCAAATCCAGCCCGGACCCGCCAAACAACAATGACGGCTGCACGCAAAAAATAGCCGGGTGTTGTGACGGGCACCTGTGGTCCCAGCTACTTGGGAGGAGACTCGCTTGAGTCCAGGAGTTGGAGGTTGCTGTGAGCTGTGATGCCACAGCCCTCTACCCAGGGGGCCAGCTTGAGGCTCTGACTCAAAAAAAAAAAAAGAAGAACAATGTAGGGAGCAAATTTTTTTCTTTATTGATCCTGCTTTGTATCTTTTTGATGTAATAAATTGTATTTACAAGTATAACAATTTCCATCTAGTGAGTTTGTCTAGTGAGTCCTTCTAGGGAATCATCAAATCTAGAGTTTGTCTTGAGGACTGCTGATAAAATGAGACATCGTGTTAACCTGATTGTTGAGAGAGTTCTTTGTAGTGGATACCCTCTGGTAGGTATTCTTTGGAACACAAATATGTCCACTTTCTCGGCCAGTCCTGGTTAAGTCCATCTAATACAGTGCTTTCTGATCTTTTTTATTTCACTGCACACTTGAACCTATAGTTAAACTTACACATCACGCTTAAATTATGTTGATCAAAAAAGAGTTAAAAAAAGAATATATCAGGAGTGGTACCTGTGGCTCAAAGGAGTAGGGCGACAGCCCCATATGCCAGAGGTGGTGGGTTCAAACCCAGCTCCAGCCAAAAACTGCAAAAAAAAAAAAAAAAAAAAAGAATGTACTGACTGTGCTTTGAACTTCTTTTGAAAATAATTTAATTAATGATCTTTAAAAATTTTCGTGGCACACTTAAGGGCCTCTCAGGGCACACAGGCTGAAAATCACTGATCTAATGCCTCTTTCCTGATGACCTTAATACTGCTCTCCTTTTCCTAGATCTGGACCATGGGGCCAATCTATTAGCCTAGATCTGTATGTTAGTCCATATCTCTTTTCATGCAAGTTGAATTTCTAAATGTTCCCTTTCTCTAAGCTCCACCTGTTGGGGGGATATCTTTTCATCACTGCCTTTCAAGGCTGTCCCTGGTTAGGACTGTAATACAGCCCTGGCTGCATGTTAGGCCTGCTCGTCCTCTCACAGGAAATGCTCTGTGACCATAGATTTGGGTTGAGGAGAAGGTGGTGAAGCAAGAACAACAGGTACCGCAAGAGTCTGAAGCATTTCCTCATGCAGTTACTTGTGCCCTCAGAACCTGCGAGAGCCTGTTTCTATAAATATGATTTTCATTAACAAAAGAATAATGCTGACCATAGCCAATCTTTTGGTTTAGAGAACCAGGTAACAACCACTTTATGATCCTGGATCCTGTAGCCCCTTGGCCATGCACTTATGACCTCTGCTGCCTTAACAAATAGATGCCACATTTTTTCTTTAGCAACTGGAAGTCATAATTATCTGTTGATACCTTTCTCTGGAGTGACATTTTATTCCTTGACACTACCAGTAACAATTTGAATAGTTGTGATGGTACCACATGTCTGGAAAAGAGATGATTTGTGCCTTTATCAAATATGTGAGTAATTTCAGAATCTTGTTTTAAGGGTTTCTCTCCTGGGTACCACATATTGTGTTATTAATAGCATCTGGTAGGAAACAGAGGCCCCATCAAAAAAAGACAATTGAAGAGTCTAACAAGTCACTATTGACAAATGCGTGTGCTGGGATAACAGAAACGAGGGATAGTAAGGCACCTTGGAATTAGTAATCGTAGGAAGCTGTTACCATGTTGGGCCTGGTGGGACAAGAGAGGGAATGTTAGTGGATCCTGGCAAGGATTGAAGGTGTAGGAGAGGAATCATCAAACAAGTTCTGGGAACACCATTAAACTATGGCTGGTAGGATGGGAGCCAAGGGGTTAAATATCCCAAGCCCTGATCCTTACTTGTGCCTTCCATGGCTGAACCCCTCTAAGCAAGAAGGAGCTGGGGCAATGCAGTGTCCAGATCTTAGCCTTCCAGGGTCCAATGTAGGTGGGGAAGCAGATCTCAAGTTTCTCATTGCTATTGACTGAATTGTATCCCTCCTCCCCAGATTCATATGATGAAGCCCTAACCTCTAATGGGACTGAATTCTGATATGGAGCATCCAAGGATGAAATTGAGGTTAAAGGAAGTCACTGGAATGTGACCTGATTCAATAGAACCCGTGTCTACATCAGAAGAAGAAGGGATGCCAGAAATCTCGCTCTCTCTTTGCTTTGTAAACACACAGTGAGAAGTTGGCCTTCTACAAGTCAAGAAGAGAGTCTCCACCAGAAAGCAACCTGACTGGGACCTTGATCTTGGACTTCTAGCTTCCAGAACTGTGAGAAAATAAATTGCTGTTGTTTACATCATCCACTCTATGATATTTTCTTACAGTAGCCTGTGTAGACTAATTACCATCTATTTAGATGAAGATTATAATACATGTCTCATGGGATACCTATGACGATTACATAAAGTAACATGCATAGAATTTCTGAGCAGAATAGGGGTACAATAATTAATAACTCTTTATTATTTTTATTATTAGTATTCAGAGTTAAATAAGAGTACCATTTTATTTCCTCTTGTTTGCTCATCTGCATTAAAAGACTAGTTTTTATTTTTTATTTTATTTTATTTTATTTATTTTTTTGAGACAGAGCCTCAAGCTGTCACCCTGGGTAGAGTGCCATGGCATCATAGCTCACAGCAACCTCCAACTCCTGGGCTTAAGCAATTCTCTTGCCTCAGCCTCCCAAGTAGCTGGAACCACAGGTGCCTGCCACAGTGCCCGGTTGTAGTTGTCATTATTGTTTGGCAGGCCTGGGCTGGATTCAACACCCCCCTCCCCCCCAGCTCTGGTGCCTGTGGCTGGTGCCTTAGCCACTTGTGCTACAGGCACTGAGACTAGTTTTTATTTTTTTAACATTTTTTTTAGTTATTTATTATTATTATTATTTTTAGCTTCAATAATCTTTCTTTTTTCTTTTTTTTTTTTGAGACAGAGCCTCAAGCTTTCCCCCTGGGCATCACAGCTTACAGCAACCTCTAACTTCTGGGCTCAAGCAAGTCTCCTGCCTCTGCCTCCCAAGTAGCTGGGACTACAGGTACCTGCCACAATGCCTGGCTATTTTTTGGTTGCAGCCATCATTGTCGTTTGGCGGGCCCAGGCTGGATTTGAACCAACCAGCTCAGGTGTATGTGACTGGCACCTTAGCCGCTTGAGCCACAGGCTGGATTCGAACCAACCAGCTCAGGTGTATGTGGCTGGTGCCTTAGGCACAGCTCCTTAAGGCACAGGAGCCAAGCCTCAATAATCTTTCTTGAGGTGAACCAAGCAGGTCTTATACTTTATATACACTATGTGGTTTAAGATATGCTTTACATTATATTTGTAGTCTGATTTTGTTGTCTCACTTTCCCCCCCCACCCTCTGTATCACAATAGATTGGTGTCTCATTTTTAGTAATTTATATAATGTTTTCTTTACTCGTTCATAACAGATCGTTCTGAGCTGGTTCCTTTATAAATATAGATTATAAGGTTTTCTTTGGAGTGAATTACTTTGTATCCATCCCAGGTGAAGTTCACTTGCCATGTTTCAAAATGTTCTTGTCAAGTAGCAGACCCAACACTATGTTCCATTTTTATTTTCTGTGTTTTACATCTTGCCTTGCTTCTTGCTTGTCTTTCTTGTACATAAATGCTTATGGGAATAAAGTACTCCATTTATTATATCACTTTATATGTCACTTTCAAGCATCAAACACACTGATCATTTTGAAAAAATGGAAATCCTTTCAGGTTAAAAAAAAATCACATTTTAATGCTTGACTTATTTAGGTTTACTGGAATGATGATGTGTGTGCTATGTAACAAAGTGCTGTCATCTAGATATTTTGGTTCTGGGTCACATGATAACACATATTTAAAAAATGGATAATAATGGTGAAATAGCCTTGGTACTTGTAGCACAGTGGTTATGGTGCCAGCCACATATACTGAGGCTGGCGGTTTTTTTTTTTTTTTTGAGATAGAGCCTCAAGCTGTCCCCCTGGGTAGAGTGTTGTGGCATCACAGCTCACAGCAGCCTCCAACTTCTGGGCTTAAGAGAGTCCCCTGCCTCAGCCTCCCAAGTAGCTGGGACCACAGGTACCTGCTATAGCACCTGGCTATTTTTTTTTTTTTTTTTTGGTTGCAGCTGTCATTGTTGTTTTCGTGGGCCCGGGCTGGATTCGAACCTGCCACCTTAGGTGTATGTGGCTGGCGCCTTAGCCACTTGAGCCACAGGCGCCAAGCCAAAGGCTGGCGGATTTGAACCCAGCCTGGGTCTGCTAAACAACAATGACAACTGCAACAGAATATTAGCCAGGTGTTGCGGAAGATGCCTGTGGTCCCAGCTACTTGGGAGGCTGAGGCAAAACAATCACTTAAGCTCAAGAGTTTGAGGTTGCTGTGAGTTGTGATGCCATGGCACTCTACAGAGGGCAATATAGTGAGAGTCTATCTCAAAAAAAAAAAGGTGAAATAGTTTGTTAGCTGTTAGATTATATCATTTTAGCAATAATACAGAAAGTATGCCAAGAAAGTAACTTTATAGTAACTACAGATTATTGAGTTCTACAATGGACAGACATTTCTAGTGTGTTGGCCATTTTGCATTTATTACATTGTGCACTTTTCTATGATGGACTCAGAGGCTTGCCCTTCCCCCTATTGTCCACATCTATGAGAATTTAAATAGCTTTATTGTATTTACCCAAGGTTTAGCTTTTCCAGCTGTGTGTGTTGGTGGGTAAGAAGAGTGACCAACTTAAGTATTTTAGGGGAGAAATTACAATGATGGACTGTTAGGTCTAGGCTGGGTCAGGACAGAAGTGAGAAGGATGAGAGAAAGTATAAACAGTGGTGTGAGTGGGGTACAGTGGCTCATGCCTGTAATCCTAACACTCTGGGAGGCCAGGTGGATGGATTGCTTGGCTTAGGAGTTTGAGGCTTGAGCAAGAGTGAGACCCTCATTTCTACTACAAATAGAAAAAAAATTTTTTTTTTTTTTTTTGTAGAAACAGAGTCTCACTTTTTCACCCTCGGTAGAGTGCAGTGGAGTCACTCCAGCAACCTCCAACTCCTGGCCTTAGGCGATTCTTCTGCCTCAGCCTCCCAAGTAGCTGGGACTATAGGTGCCCGCCACAATACCTGGCTATTTTTTGTTGCAATTTGGCCAGGGTTGGGTTTGAACCCGCCACCCTCAGTATATGGGGCTGGTGCCCTACTCACTGAGCCACAGGCACCTCCCCAAAATAGAAAAATTAACTAAGCATTGTGGCAGGTGCCTGTAGTCTCAGCTCTTGGGAGACTAAAGCAAGAGGATAGCTTGAGCCCAAGAGTTTGCAGTTGCTATAAGCTACAAAGCCATGGCACTCTACCTAGGGAGACTCTGGGTACCCAGAGGCAAGAGGATGGCTTGAGCCTACGAGTTTGCAGTTGCTATAAGCTATGAAGCCATGGCACTCTACCCAGGGAGATGGAGTGAGACTCTGTCTCAAAAAAACCAAACCCGGGCAGTGCCTGTGGCTCAAAGGAGTAGGGCACTGACCCCATATGCCGGAGGTGGCGGGTTCAAACCCAGTCCCAGCCAAAAATTGCAAAAACAAAAAACCCCCCAAACCCCTGTCCCCCCAATTACCAATAACTAGTGTGATGACTGGATTGAACACTTTGAGTTTATATCATTGCTAGAGCTGCTGATTTCCATGAAATGAAGTTGTATTAAAAAAAATTAAATGTTTGAAATTCAGGTTTTGGAAGAAGTATGAGTTTTGGTAATGGTAAGGCCAAGAGTATGACCAAGGGATAGGTGACTGAGGGATAGTTGAAGAAAAGATGATTATAGATGACAAAGGGCTGAGAAATCTAGGTGTTGGATAGATCTTCTTCTTCTTTTTTTTAAGGTGGTAGAGTGCCATGGCGTCACAGCTCACAGCACCCTCAAACTCTTGGGCTTAGGCTTAAGCGATTCTCTTACCTCAGCCTCCCAAGCAGCTGGGACTACAGGTGCCCACTATAACACCCAGTTATTTTTGTTGTTGTTGTTGTTGCATTTGTCGTTGTTGCTTTAGCTGGCCCTGGTTGGGTTCTAACCCGCCAACCTCTATGTATATGGTCGAGGCTCTACCCACTGAGCTATGGGTGCTGCTCATGGTTAGATCCTCAAATGGATGCTGAGGCAGAGAACATTGACACATTGACACAAGAGTTCTTACAAGAATGTAACAAGAAGCTTAGAGTCAGAGCAGGAGATGTCATGCTTTAGGCTGGGGCTTGAGTGAAGCGGATCCTGAACTGTGGAATGTGGGAGGGCTCTGGGAGCTGGAAAAGGCATGGAAATGATTTCCCCCCTTCAAAAATAGTGCCACCAAAGGAACACAGCCTGGCTGCAACCATCTGAGATCCAAAACTGTGAGATAAATTTAAATCGTTTTAAGGCAGTACGTTTGACATAACTTATTACAGCAGCAATACAAGAATCACCAGTAAGAGAAAGTGATGGTTGAGGTGAGATTGGGTGGTAGATGACAGAAATAAAAAGAGACCATAACCCCCCACTGTAACCCCTCCATCCTCACTGCTATGAGTCATTAATATGAACTAAAATATATTAGTGGTTAAGAGCTTGAGCTGGAAAGTCAAACAGATCCAAATTGAACTCCTGGCTGTAGTCACCTGTATGATGGTCAGCAGGTTAATGAATCCCTTGAGTCTCAGTTTTTTCATCTGTAAAGTGGGGGGAAATACTTCCTATTGACTAACTGAAATATTATGCAAGAAGCAATTTATTCAATGTCTGACCTACCAATAGTGATTGTTAATTATGCACTCTATATTTTTAATATTTTAATCATGATAAACATAAATTCATGGTATACATAATATAAAATTTCCTTATTAGATACTTGACTGAATATAAAGAAAGTAAGCATACTGATTTCCTAAACCACAGGGAACTGTGTCAGGAAATATCCTGGGTGACTAGATGAAAATATTGGGAGAATATACGGGTCTAATGTAGTTTAAATCTATGTCTCAGGAACAATTTCCAAACTAAGCAAAGTAAATAAATGTCATTGTGGTTTGAGTCACGTTACTTTACAAGTAGGGCTTGTGTTCAGGTGACCCTTACTTTATTATGATCCCAAAGCACAGATATGATTTAGTACATAAAGTAATGAAGTTTACTTTAAAATTAACAGATTGCTACCTCAAGTTATTGGCAAATATACTGGGTGGTAGGTTGAAAATAACGGGAGAATATGCAGATCTAATATAGTTTACCTTTATGGCTCAGGAATGATTTCCCTCCAAAACAAAGTAAATAAACTTCATTTGCTTTGAGCCACATTACTTTAGTAAATAAAGTGAGAGTAAACTTTAGGCCCTACAACCGTTTTTAGGGCGAGTTGTTCAAATCGCTAAATTGTTTTCTTTTATAGAATTTCAACTTGGCAAATAAATTGAGCTAGCTCTGTGTAAATATTAACGCTAAAAGAACGTTTTCTGAAAAGCTTGAGATAAAACTATAGGAGTTCCTAAATGTGAGTATGGATAAATTGGGGTTTTTTTTGCATACTTCTATGCAATTTCTTTTAAAATGCTCCAGTATTTTAAAGTAAAAAGAAAAAAAAAAAAGAAAGTATACTTTGGGAGAATTACTTTCCGCAGGTGCATACCAATTAGGGAGGGGGTTTTAGAGACTGTTTCTGAACCTCCCCAATTGACATGCAGCTGGTAATATGAAGCGTAGGAAATAGAGTGTATTCGTGGGTAAGAGCTTGAGCTTGAGCTTGAGCTGAGTCAAACAGATTCAGATTGAAATCTCAGATGTAATCAGAGTGATCTTAAGTAGGTTAAACAATCCACTGAGTCTCCGGGTTTTTTATCGGTAAAGTGGCGAAAAATGCCTACTGTTTGGCTAAGTTAAATGTTAGGCATGAATGAATTTATATGATGTCTGACTTAAGGACAATGGTTATTAAGTATGCACTCCATATTTTTAGTATTTTCATCACGGTAAGCATATAATCATGGCAAATACAACATAAAATATCTTTGTAAGATACTTGATTGAGTATAAAGAAAAATAAACACAATGATTCCTAAACCAAAGAGAAATGTCTAGGAAATATCCTGGGTGGTAGCTGAAATATTGGGAGAATATGCAGATCTTTACCTTCTTGGCTCAGGAATGATTTCCCTACAAAACAAAGTCAATAAACTTCATTGCAGTTTTAACCATATAACTTTAGTAAATAAAATGAAATAAGCTTTAGGTCCTAGAATTGTTTTTAGGGACACTTTTTTCTCCAAATCACCAAATTATTTTCTTTTATAGACTTTCAACTTTGCCAATAATGTCAGGTAGTAATTTGTTAATTTTAAATCTGAAAAAACTTTTTCCAAAAAACCTGATGTAAAAGTATAGGAGTTCCTACATATGAGTATGGATAAATTTTGTGTTTGCTACTTGTGTGCAATTTCTTTTTAAATGCTCTAGTAAAAAGTAAGAAAAAAGTAAAAGTATATTTTGGGAGAACTACTTTCAAGAGGGGCATATGTAGGAGGAGGGTGTCAGGTACTGTAACAACTGAAGAATTCACTTTAATGTTACTGAGGTTTTATTATTATTATTTTTTGAGACAGAGTCTCACTATGTCACCCTTGATAGAGTGCTGTAGCATCACAGCTCACAGCAACCTCAAACTCTTGGGCTCAAGTGATTCTCCTGCCCCAGCTCCCCAAGTAGCTGGGACCACAGGCGCCCACCACAATGCCGGCTATTTTTTGTTGCAGTTGTCATTGTTGTTAAGCTGGCCCAGGCTGGGTTCAAACCTGCCACTCTTGGTGCATGTGGCTGGCACCGTAACCACTGTGCTACAGGTGCCAAGTCTATTACTGAGATTTTAAAAGGAGAAAGGAATTTTACAGGTGTTCCAGGAGTCATGATGGAAGGGTGAGAAATTAGTCAGATTAGATGACTGATTACACAGATCATTACAGTGGTGTGGCCATGGAGAACCTGGTGAATTGGGGTTTCTTTTTTTTTTTTTTTTTTTGAGACAGGAGCCTCAAGCTGTCCCCCTGGGTAGAGTGCTGTGGCATCTCAGCTCACAGCAACCTCCTACTCCTGGGCTCGAGCTAGTTTCCTGCCTCAGCCTCCCAAGTAGCTGGGACCACAGGCGCCCGCCACAACGCCCGGCTATTTTTTGGTTGCAGCCGTCATTGGTGTCTGGCGGGCCCGGGCCAGATTCAAACCCGCCACCTTGGGTGTACGTGGCTGGCACCTTAGCCACTTGAGCCATAGGTGCCGAGCCTGGGTTTCTGATTATATCTGAATAAGCAAGAAAGAGAGGAGAGAATCCTGCCATTCTTTTAGCTATAGGTATTATTGTTCCATTTATAATAGTACCCCCTTTTGCTTTCCATGGTTTCCATTACCCACAATCACTTGGGGTCTAAAAATAGTAAGTGAAAAATTTCATAAATGAACAATTCATAAGTTTTAAATTGCATGCCATTCTGAGTAGTGCAGTGAAATCTTGCACTGTCCCACTGTGTCCTGATGAAGCTGTGAATCATCTCTTTCCCAGTGTATCCATGCTATCTATGCCATCTATTCAGGTTCATTAGCCATCTTGATACAGGTTTCCCCCACTCAGGGCTGGACAGGAACCTCTCATTTTCTAAGTAGGCTCAGAAGTCAGTCTCATCGCAGACCCCGTCTGTAGGACAAAAAAGACCCTTTGGAAGGCTCATGCTCTGAACACCAACAAGGTCATAAAAAAGCAACAGATTGACTGTGTTGGCAGGGCTTGTGTTCAGGTGACCCTTACTTTATTATGATCCCAAAGCACAGAAGACATGATGCTGGCACATTTATTCTATTTTATTGTTAGTTATTATTGTTAAACTCTTATTGTACCTAATTTATAAATTAAACCTTTTTGGTTCTTAATTAAAATAAGATTTTGTTACTTTCAGAATTATTTAGGATTTTAAAACTCACCTGATATACTTTAAATAAGTGAATGGGCTTGTCTTGTCTTCTCCTTTCTTCTCATTGACAGCCTGCTGGTGTTATGTCTGTTGTTGTAAGGATCATTAGTTGATTCTCTAGCATGATGGGTAGTTCTGGAGTCTGGGGAGTCCAAGGTCAAGGGGAAACATCTGAAGAGAGCCTTCTTGCTGGTGGGGACTCTACACAGTCCCAGGGTGATGATGGGCATCACATGGTGAGGAGGCTGAGCGTGCTATATAAATTACACTTTATCCTATTATGTACGTAGCATAAAAAACAGTGTATACAGGGTTTGGTACTATCCTTGTTTTCCACTGGGAGACTTGGAACATATCCCCCACAAATAAGGAGGTACCACTATATTTACCCAACACATTTAAACACATACTATGAGGCTCCGATATGGCTATGATAAATTTACTGGGCGAAGGGTAAGCACTTGCATCCTCCTGGGGACTGTTCTAAGGAATGCCAGAAATTTGTTTGGCTCTAAGCTCCCTCTCTCCGTTTTGGAGGCACAGTGGTATGACAAGCTGGGTGGGTTGAGGGCAAATATGGAAAGGATGGTGGTGGGAGTGATGTCTCACTTGGAATAGGAAGCTTAGGTAGTTTTCCCTGGAGGTTTGATGGGCAGGCAAGCAATCGAGAACGAAAGAAGAATCAGACTGGCATCAGAATTCTTGCCCACAACTTTGGATACTGAGCAGAGGATACCTGAAAGAATAGAATGGAGGACCTAGATTATATGGCAAGCAAGAATACAAACCAAGTGCAAATCAGGGCAGGCCTGCCAGTCCTTGGGCTGTGTGGAATAATACAAAATATACCTATTTGATTTTTGACAGCCCTTCCAGTCGCAGAGCTAAAACACCTGGAATTTCCTGAGTGACAGGAGTATCTTTTGTTATTCACAAAGAGCCCCTGGGACAACTCCTCAGTTTATGCTAATAAGATTACTTAGAATGGGGTCAGTCACCAGAAAGACCAAACAGTCAGAGGAAGAGAGGGTTGGAATTTTCAGCTCTACCCACCAACTTCTAGGAAGGGCTGTGGTGAGGGTGGATGTGGTTGGAAATGAAGCTCTTGTTTTGAAATTCTTGAAACAAGGTTTGATGACATTTCTGGTTTCTGACCACATGGAGGTGCTGGGAGGTTGGTTTGCCATGAGGGAGCACAGAAGCTCTGTGCCACCCCCTTATATCACCCTATGTACCTTGTCATCTGGTTGTTCATGTGTATTCTTTTATTTTTATTTTTTTTAAACAATTTTTTTTTTTTTTTTTGAGAAAGAGCCTCAAGCTATTCCCCTGGGTAGAGTGCTGTGGTATCACAGCTCACAGCAACCTCCAATTC